>SJXQ01011218.1:327078-587961 GCA_006408695.1 Aepyceros melampus | reverse complement strand
ACGTTCACCCTTGCCATCTCTTGTTTGACCACTTCCAATTTGCCTTGATTAATGGACCTGACATTCCAGGTTCCTATGCAATACTGCTCTTTACAGCATCGGATCTTGCTTCTATCACCAGTCACATCCATAACTGGGTATTGTTTTTGCTTTGGCTCTATCCCTTCATTCTGTCTGGAGTTATTTCTCCACTGATCTCTAGTAGCATATTGGGCACCTAATGACCTGGGGAGTTTCTCTTTTGGTATCCTATCATTTTGCCTTTTCAAAGGAGATACCCCTCGTCCAAGGTAAGGTACAGTGGCTGTACTTTGCTAGAGCACCCGTGAAGAGGTACTCCACGCCCAAGGTAAGAGAAACCCAAGTAAGATGGTAGGTGTTGCAAGAGGGAATCAGAGGGCAGACACACTGAAAACATACTCACAGAAAACTAGTCAATCTAATCACACTAGGACCACACCCTTGTCGAACTCAATGAAACCAAGCCATGCCTGCAGGGCAACCCAAGATGGGTGGGTCATGGTGGAGAGGTTTGACAGAATGTGGTCCACTGGAGAAGGGAATGGCAAGCCACTTCAGTGGTTGCCATTGAGAACCCCCTGAACAGTATGTCCTATCACAGTACTCCAAATACTTGAAAAAACCTCTGTATTCCTAAATCTTGCCTTAAATAGTTGAAACATTGCACCCTTTCTCAATTTTTCCTGTCATACAGTTTTAATGCCTTTTATTCTCAAGGCCAATCTTATGTTTTATAGGCTATAGTTTGCCAAGGAAATGTAAATGAGACATTTCAATTTTAATTGCACTTTGGATAGAGTATGGTGGAACTAATGACTATTTAGATCTGAACATTGTTTTTCCATTAACTCTGCTTTTTATTAAATTAAATTTGTTTTCCTACAAACATATCATTTTAAAAAATTATATAAAGCTTAGTCATTTGCTTTCTTTAGTTTCATTTCTTATTAACAGTTGTTAAATCTTTCTTATTCTTTACTTTTGCAGCTGTTTCTTTAAGTATATGCTTACTACTATCACGCAACATGAATTGACACATGGATCTAGATCAACAATATTAACAACAATATTTATTCTTTAAAATCCTGATCTTGCTAACTTCCCTGGTGGCCCAGACAGTAAAGAATGTGCCTGCAATGCAGGAGACCCAGGTTCAAACTCAGAGTCAGGAAGGTCCCATGAAGAAGGGAATGGCTACCCACTTCAGTATTCTTGGCTGGAGAATTCCATGGACAGAGGAGCCTGGCAGGCGGCAATTCATGAGGTCACAAAGGGTCAGACATAACTTAGCAACTAAAACAATGACAACAATAGTTTTATAGCTCTCTTACAATTGTACACAACTCATTATTTAAGCAAGGATGTGTTCTAAAAATATATGTTTAAGCTCATTCAGTTTTAAATCTAGCACAATCATTCCTGGTCTTTAGATCCCATTTGCTCTCACTGATCAGTGTTTGTGTCATGCTTCTTATCAGATTTTATTTTTGTTTTTGTTTGTTTGTTTGTTTTAGTATCACTTCTGTTTCATTTGGAAAAGGAAATGGCAACCCAGTCTGGTACTCTTGCCTGGAGAATTCCGTGGACAGAGGAGCCTGCCAGGTTACAGTCCATGGCTCAGAGAGTCAGATACTCACTCACTCTGTTTCATTTAAGCAACTGATTGAAAATTTGAATTTTAATTGGAAGAAACTAAGGAAAGAATTCAGTATCACACTTAAAACAAAAATGTGTAGAACCATTTTGATAATGGTTCCAATGATGATAATCATCATATTATCCTAAATATATCAGCATCCACTTAGTTTCTCAAGAACACCAGTCAATAATAAAATGTTCTCACAGGACTTGGGGAAGGAAAGAGTATGCTTAAACCCATTCTTTACATTTGAATTTATATACAATTTATATTTAATAAACTTTAACAAGAAAAATTCTTGGTGAAAATCATACTTTGATTCACTCATGCAAGTTCTATATAATCATCAGTTTTTATATTTCTAGAAATCATCTGTTTAATGTAATCTGGAATTATATTTTGCACATATAAACATTTTTATGCACAAAAAAGAATACCAAAAAATTACAAGTAATAAGAAATTATTCAAATATGTTAATATTTAATATTAACAACCAATCTTTAATTACTGAGTAGTTGATGAAGTTCTATACTTCCTCATATAGAGGAAACTATACTAGGGTATTTAACGGTCTTTGCTTTCTTTGTATTATCTGGTCCTTAAAAACAAAATATATTTCTACCTTTGTTTTATTGATGTGGTTAGAAAAGTGTCAAGCCACATATCTCAAAGAAGTCATTCACAGAGCATATTATAACAATTTAACACCCCTGGTGTTTACCTGCACAGCAATTAAGCACAGCAAACACATTCTGTTAGGTGCACAGACTTGCCAGACAGAAAAATAGGAAAAGCAAATTACTTGCATGACATAGACTTAAAGAAATGTTCTTTGGCATTAATTTACACGGTTATTTACCAGAATGCTCTAGGTACATGGGATGAGTTGAAACTAGGTGTGTACTGTAATTTTAGCTACATAGGTATCACATTTACATATTGATTTCTGGCCTATAGAATTTTTCAAGTTAGTGGGTTAAGAGAGACCCATAGAAATTCTAAATTGTCTAAGATACTTGCTATTTTCAGTTATGACAGAGACCTCTTTAAGGATGATAAAATGTGAAAAGACTCTCTCATTTTTATCTGTATACATATGACATCATAATTGTGTCATAAATGTATGCATTTATTTTATATAGAAAAATTTATTCTTTAAAATAATCATTAAGGTGTAAAAATAAGGAAGCAAAGGGGGATCATGGGTCAGTGGAGAATGGTAATTTACTATGTTTGCTTATACATCATATCATATAAAAATTTTTTTAACATGAATTAGGGACCTGACTATAAGAGCTAAATTTATAAAATTCTTAGAAAATCAAGGGTGTAAATTTTCATGACCTTGGGTTTGGCAGTGGCTTCCTTTTTTAAAAAATTAATTCATTCATTTTAATTGGAGGCTAATTATTTTACAATATTGTGGTGGGTTTTGCCATACATTGACAGGAATCAGCCGCAGGTGGTACACATGTCCACCCATCCTGAACCCGTATCCCTCTGGGTTGTCCCAGAGCACTGGCTTTGCATGCTCTGCGTCATGCATTGAACTTGCACTGGTCATCTCTTTTATATATGGCAATATATATATTTCAGTGCTATTCTCTGAAACTCTACCACCCGTACTTTCTCCCACATAGTCCAAAAATCTGTTCTTTACATCTGTGTCTCTTTTGCTGTCCTGCATATAGGGTCATTGTTGCTGACTTTTTAAATTCCATCAGTTCAGTTCAGTCACTCAGTCGTGTCCAATTCTTTGCGACCCCATGAATCGCAGCATGCCAGGCCTCCCTGTCCGTCATCAACTCCCAGAGTTCACTCAGACTTGCGTCCATCGAGTCAGTGATGCCATCCAGCCATCTCATCCTCTGTCATCCCCTTCTCCTCCTGCCCCCAATCCCTCACAGCATCAAAGTCTTTTCCAATGAGTCAACTCTTCACATGAGGTGGCCAAAGTACTGGAGTTTCAGCTTTAGCATCATTCCTTCAGAAGAAATCCCAGGGTTGATCTCCTTTAGAATGGACTGGTTGATCTCTTTTGCTGTCCTGCATATAGGGTCATTGTTGCTGACTTTTTAAATTCCATCAGTTCAGTTCAGTCACTCAGTCGTGTCCAATTCTTTGCGACCCCATGAATCGCAGCATGCCAGGCCTCCCTGTCCGTCATCAACTCCCAGAGTTCACTCAGACTTGCGTCCATCGAGTCAGTGATGCCATCCAGCCATCTCATCCTCTGTCATCCCCTTCTCCTCCTGCCCCCAATCCCTCACAGCATCAAAGTCTTTTCCAATGAGTCAACTCTTACATGAGGTGGCCAAAGTACTGGAGTTTCAGCTTTAGCATCATTCCTTCAGAAGAAATCCCAGGGTTGATCTCCTTTAGAATGGACTGGTTGGATCTCCTTGCAGTCCAAGGAACTCTCAAGAGTCTTCTCCAACACCACAGTTCAAAAGCATCAATTCTTAATATATTATTTTGGTGTTTCTCCTTCTGACTTACTTCACTCTGTATAATAGGCTCCAGTTTCATCCATTTCATGGATGAACTGACTCAAATGTGTTTTTTTTATAGCTGAGTAATATTTCATTGTGTATATGAACCATAATTTCCTTATCCATTCATCTGCAGATGGACATCTAGGCTGCTTCCATGTCCTGGCTATTGTAAACAGTGCTGCAATGAACATTGGAGTACATAGGTCTCTTTCAGTTCTGATTTCCTCAGTGCGTATGCCCAGCAGTGGGACTGCTGGGTCGTTATGGCAGTTCTATTTCCAGATTTTGAAGAAATCTCCACACTATTTTCCATAGCGGTTATACCAGTTTACTTCCCACCAACAATGTAAGAGGGTTCCCTTTTCTCCACACCCTCTCCAACATTTATTGCTTGTAGACTTTTGGATAGCAGCCATTCTGACTGGTGTGAAATGGTACCTCATTGTGGTTTTGATTTTCATTTCTCTGATAATGAGTGATGTTGAGCATCTTTTCATGTGTTGTTAGCCATCTGTATGTCTTCTTTAGAGAAATGTCTGTTTAGTTCTTTGCCCTACATTTTGATTGAGTCATGTATTTTTCTGGTATTGAGCTGCATAAGCTCAATATTCTATGTGAGCTGTATGTTTTGGAGATTAATTCTTTGTCAGTTATTTCATTTGCTATTATTTTCTACCATTCTGAAAGCTGCCAATTCACCTTGCTTATAGGTTCCTTCTTTAGGCAAAAACTTTTAAGTTTAATTAGGTCTCATTTGTTTATTTTTGTTTTTATTTCCATTACTCTGGGAGATGTGTCATAGAGGATCTTGCTGTGATTTAGGTAAGAGATGAGTGCCTTGCCTATGTTTTCCTCTAAGAGTTTTATAGTGTCTGGTCTTATATTTAGATCTTTTATTCATTTTGAGTTACTGTATGTATGGTGTTAGAAAGTGTTCGTTTCATTCTTTTACAGGTGGTTGACCAGTTTTCCCAGAGCCACTTATTAAACAGACTGTTTTTTCTCCATTCTATATTTTTGCCTCCTTTGTCAAAGATATGGTCTTCATAGGTGTGTGGATGTATCTTTGGGCTTTCTGTTTTGTTCCATTGATCTATATTTCTGTCTTTGTACCAGTGCCATGCTGTCTTGATGACTGTAGTTTTGTAGTATAGTCTGAATTCAGGCAGTTTGATTCCTCCAGTTCCATTCTTCTTTCTCAAGATTGCTTTGGCTATTCAAGGCATTTTGTGTTTCCATACAAACTATGAAATTATTTGTTCTAGTTCTGTGAAAAATACCATCAGGAGCTTGATAAGGATTGTACTGAAACTATAAATTACTTGTGTTGTATACTCATTTTCGCTATATTGATTCTTCTAATCCACAAACATGGCATATTTCTCCATTAATTTCTTTCATCAGTGCTTTATAGTTTTCTATATATAGGTCTTTTGTTTCTTTAGGTAAATTTATTCCCAAGTATTTTATTTTTTTCATTGCAATGATGTATGGAATTGTTTCCTTAATTTATCTTCCTGTTTTCTCATTGTTAGTGTATAGGGAGGCAAGGGATTTCTGTGTCTTAATTTTATATCCTACAACTTTACTATATTCATTGATTAGTTCTAGTAAGTTTCTGGTGGTGTCTTTATGGTTTTCTGTGTAGAGAATCCTGTCACCTGAAAACAGTGAAAAGTTTTATTTCTTCTTTTCCAATCTGGGTTCCTTTTATTTATTTTTCTTCTCTGATTGCTGTGGCTAGTACTTCCAAAACTATGTTGAATAGTAGTGGTGAGAGTGGGCACCCTTGTCTTGTTCTTGATTTTAGAAGAAATGTTTTTAATTTTTTTTCATTTCAGATAATCTTTGCGTGGGTTTGTTATATACAACTTTTATTATGTTGAAGTATGTTCCCTCTATGCCTTGTTTCTGGAGAGTTTTAATCATAAATAGGTGTTGAATTTTGCCAAAGGCTTTCTCTGCGTTTATTGAGATAATTATATTGTTTTTGTCTTTCAATTTGTGAGTACGGTGTATTACATTGATAGATTCATGAATATTGAAGAATCCTTGCATCCCTGGGATAAAACCCATTTGGTCATTATGTGTGATCACTTTAACATGTTGTTGGATTCTGTTTGCTAGAATTTTGTCGAGAATTTTTGCATCTATATTCATCAGTGATATTGGCCTATAGTTTTCCTTTTTGTGGCATCTTTGTCTGGTTTTGTCATTAGAGTGATGGTGGTCTCATAGAATGAATTTGAGAGCTTCCTTTCCTCTGCAATTTTCTGGAAGAGTTTGAATAGGATAGATGTTAGTTTGTCTCTAAATTTTTGGTAAAATTCACTATGAAGTCATTTGGTGCTGGGCTTTTGTTTGTTGGAAGATTTTTTATTACAGTTTCGATTTCCATGCTTGTGATAGGTCTCTTTAGATTTTCTATTTCTTCCTGGTCAGTTTTGGAAGGTTCAGTTCAGCTCAGTCGCTCAGTTGTGTCCGACCCTTTGCGACCCCATGAATCCCAGCATGCCAGACCTCCCTGTCCATCACCAACTCCTGGAGTTCACCCAGATTCACGTCCATTGAGTCCCTGATGCCATCCAGCCATCTGATCCTCTTTCGTCCCCTTCTCTTCCTGCCCCCAATCCCTCCCAGCATCAAGATCTTTTCCAATGAGTCAACTCTTCCCATAAGGTGGCCAAAGTACTGGAGTTTCAGCTTTAGCATCATTCCTTCCAAAGAAATCCCAGGGTTGATCTCCTTCAGAATGGACTGGTTGGATCTCCTTGCAGTCCAAGGGCCTCTCAAGAGTCTTCTCCAACACCACGGTTCAAAAACATCAATTCTTCAGTACTTGAAGGTTACATTTTTCTAAGAATTTGTTCATTTTTCTGAGTCGTCCGTTTTATTGGAATACAATTGTTCACAGTAGTCTCATGATCTTTTCTATTTCGGTATTGTCTGTTGTAATTTCTCCATTTTCAATTCTAATTTTATTGATTTGATTCTTCTCCCTTTTTTTCTTGATGAGTTTGGCTAATGGTTTGTTTAGTTTATTTATCTTCTCAGAAAACTAGCTTTTAGTTTTGTTGATTTTTTTCTATAGTCTCCTTCATTTCTTTTTCATTTATTTCTGCTCTGATTTTTATAGTTTCTTTCCTTCTACTTACTTTGGCATTCTTTCCTTTTCCTAATTGCTTTAGTTGAAAATTTAGGTTGTTTATTTTATGTTTCTCTTGTCTTTTAAGGTAGGCTTATACTGCTATGAACCTCCCTCTTAGAATGGCAGTGGCTTAGTTCATGTACACTCGTGGCTGATTCATGTCAATGTATAGCAAAACGAATACAGTATTGTAAAGCAAAACAAACTAAAAAATAAAATTTAATTAAAAAAAAAAGAAAAAAAAAAGAGTGACACCAACAGCAAAAGTGATATAAGAAAAAAATAAACTGGATTTCATTAAAAGAAAGTTTTGTACTTCAAAATTGATTATCAAGACATGTGAAAAGAAAACCCACAAAAGGAGAGGAATATTTATGTACCATATATCTGAAAAAGGACTTCATTTGAAAATGTATAAATAATAATAAAAAAAGGCAAACCAATTAAAAAATGGAAAAATGCTTTGAATAGATATTTCTCCAAAGAAGACATAGAAATGGCCTCTAAGCACAGGGAAAAATGCTCAACATTAGTTAATAGGGAAATCCCAATTAAAAGCACAATTAGACACTACTTCAGACATACTAGCATGTCTACAATAATAATTTTTTAAAAAGATACAGTAAGTCCCCTACATACAAACAAGTTTCATTCCAAGATCACATTCATAAATCTAGTTTGTTTACAAATACAACAATGTTAGCCTAGGTACTTCAAAACAAGCAACTATATAGCACTGTGCTGTAACGCTTTATAATACTTTTCATAAAAATAACACATTAAAAACAATCAAAAAGTAAACATTTTTAATCATATAGTACTGCACCTTGAAAATTACAGTAGTACCAATTTCAGTCATGGCTGCTTTTATGCTTGCTTCTGAACATCCTAGGCTTGAAATAAAAATACTGAACTCCATGCAGTACTTTACTCAACTACTTGTAAAGGAAGAATACTCATGACATTGTACACTAGACATGTGATTGGACAGCAAACTCTTGTTCGCATCTTTGAAAGTTCACAATTTGAAGGTTTGTATGTCAGGGACTTACTGTAATAAGAAAGGTTATGCAGAGAAATTGAAACCTTCATACATTGCTCATGTCAATGTAAAATTGTACCACCACTCTGGGTATAATTTGGCAACTTTTTAATAATTTACACAAAAATGTCCAATGTAATTCTAATTCTGGACATCTACCAAGAAAACTGTAAATGTATCTCTGCATAAAGCTTTGTATCCAAAAGTATGTAGCAGCATTTATTCCAAATAGTGCAGATAAATGTCCACCCACTTGTAGATGGATAAAGACAAACTTTTATACTAAAGGCCACATAATGCATGATTTTTTTCATAGAGAAGGTGCAGCAAAAGAAAATATTTAGTGGTAGAAAATAGCTTGACAATAGTGGTTGCCTAGGGCTAGAGTTGTAACTGGGGATTAATTGCAGAGGACATTAGGGATCTTTTGGAAGTGATGAAATGATCTAAAACTGGATTGTAGTAATGATTGTATAACTCTGTAAGTTTACTAAAAATCATGAATTATGCACTTAAAAGTATGTTAATTATTCCTCAACAGAATTGTTTAAAAAAATTCACATGTACAACATATAGAGAGCTTTCTTGCATCAACAAGAAGGAAACTCTAACAAGGCTCTGTATCAACCTAGAGGGGTGGGATGGAGAGGGAGTTGGGAGGGAGGTTAAAAAGGGAGGGGATATATGTATACCTATGGATGATTCATGCTGAGGTTTGACAGAAAATGCAAAATTATGTAAATTAATTATTCTTCAATAAAAAAATAAATTGATTTTTTTTTAAATGAATGTCATGCTGGAAAAGGTGGCAGTCAGAATGAAAGAAATACAGAGATGATATACAGATGAAAACATTAAATCTTAGTTGTTAAATAAATTAAAACAAATTTTATTCTATTTTACTTTTAATCTTCTGTTTTGTCATTAAATATAGAATAAGATATTTATAAGACTGTGGGGGGAAGCTTTAACACTAGGGCCTACAAAATTTTTCTGTAGAAGAAAATAGTAAAAATTTAGACGATCTTAAATACAAATACTATACAGTCTCAGTTGTAACTACTCTAAAATGTAGGTAACAAATGAAAAATTATAAAATAATAAGTAAACAAAAGAGTGTTGCTCTGTTTTGAAAACATTTCATTTGCAACAAATAGCGGAAGGTCAAATAAGGCTCAGGGATGATGATCTGCTAACACTTTCCCTTACAAAGGAAATTTAGGAAAATAAATTATGTCCTTCCTAGAGACAAATTAGTCAAGTATCAAAAGTTTTATTTATTCTTTTTCATGATTAAATCCTACTTTTAGTATGTTAGAGTACATTAGTGTATATTAGTGTTAATTACATAAATACATATAATGAAAACCATACAGCTAAATTCATACCTATGAAAATTGATAGTTATGAGCTTAGAAATATATTCAACATATGCTAAAAGAAAAATTACAGTTGTATAGATTATAATATTTCCATTTTGTGAAATTTCACACATACATATCTGTGCATTATTTATTCACCTGTAGCTTCATACAGGTAAATCTAGAAATATATGCTTCTGATTTGCACCAGTATTCTTATTTGTTGGTATAGTTTCCAATATGTAAATGCTTTAAAGATTTTATTCCTGTCTTATTTATATATAGTGAATATATAGAGCAGTGCTTAAAATCAAGTATTAAAATAAAAACCCATATTGGCACATTTTCTTTAATAATTGAAAATATAAAAATCTGTTCTTAATATACTGCTTGGAGTCTCTAGTTAATTAAACTTTTATGAGTACTTACTATACCTCTACAAGAAATTACTTATCAGCTACGTAAAATATAGTGCATAACATATTACTTCAAAATCAGTTAATTGAATATTCAAATCCATGTCTGAAGTTGAAATATTTCTGATTAGAAACAATCAATTTTTAAAGCCATTTGAAAAGCCCAGCTGATTGATTCTTTGTAAAAACTGACCTGGATCACTAAGTTATTCACTTTTAATTATAGCAACAAACACATTTCTGCTACATATTATTTTATACAATCATTTATTAATTTTCTGCACTATCTTTCAAATGTCATTTGAATTGCTACATAAGCTGCAGAGTCTAAATCATTTTAATTGCTAAATTTCCTTCTCAGGACTACTTAAACATAAAAAGGCAATTCAGGCAATTAATCTGTCAGTGAGCAAACAACATAGATAAAAGCCTTGATTAGCTAGAAGCCACCTTATCAGACGCTTCAGTTAACTACAATTTAGGGAACACATCAATGATAGGAAGGGGAAAAAAAAAAAGGCAAATTTTAGATATAGAAACAAAGCAAACAAACAAAATCCCCCAAAACAACGCTTTGGGAAACAGTCTACATCTTTGCTCTTACAAACAAAGCTTATCATTTAAATCCTTTTTAACTTCCTTCTCCCAAGACTCAAAGGAATATTTGTCTTTAAACTCTCCTTCCACTGCTACTATTCAAGGTTAATGCCTCCAATTCTTGGAGGAGGAACATTTGACATCCTATGATTGAGCTTCCACACCATACCAGGTCCAGTATCACATTATTTATTATTATTATTATTTTCTCCTTTTCACTTGTCAATCTAAATAAACAGGTAAGATAAAGCAAATTCAAATGACCAAAATTTGAGTTTATTCATGAACAGTGGAGGAATTGTAATTCAGTGAATGCATGTATAGTATGTTGAGGGTTTGGAATGAGATATATTTATGGACAAATGGGGAAAGTATAGGCAGAATTTAAATACTACATTCTATCTGGAGGTGGGGAAGAGATTCTTGGTAGATGTTCATTGGTCATAAGATAAGTCTCAGTCTTTTGTAAAAAAGCCATTGATGGAATTCAGTCTTCAGATTTCCTTCTTCTGAGGGTGCATGCCTGAGAGTCTCCCTTTCATATCGTCCAATTCCATTTTAGATTGACAGACTTTCACATGCTTATGTCCTTTAATCATACAACATGACCTTGCTGCTTTCATCTTAAAAATATTCCCTTCAAAACCAAAGTTCTCAAATCATTCAACTACATATCTCTTCCTCACTTTATTAGCCTGTGTTATTACCATCCTGTTGTCTGAAATATGTCTTTTCTCCAACCATTATTCTAAAATCTTTCTCAGGTCCTAAATTATGTCTCAGCCACCTTAAGTCAAATACACAGGTTCTTAATTAGAAAAACCTGCTTCCTCCTGTGATATTTATTTTAATTATTTTTTATTGGAGTAGATTTGCTTTACAATGTTATTAGCTTTTACTGTACAGCAAAATGAATCAACTATAAGTATACATATATTCCCTCCTTTTTGGATTTAGGTAACCACAGAGCACTGACTAGATTTCCCTGCCCTATACAGTAGGTTCTTATTAGTTATCTATTTGTCTCATTAGTTATCTATTTTATGCATAATATAAATTGTGTGTGTTTCTGTGTGTAAGTCACTTCAGTCATGTCCAACTCTGTTCAAACCTATGGACTATGGATCTTATCTGTCTCATTAGTTATCTATTTTATGCATAATATAAATTGTGTGTGTTAATTCACTTCAGTCATGTCCAGCTCTGTTCAAACCTATGGACTGTAGACCACCGGGCTCCTCTGTCCATAGGATTCTCTAGGCAAGAATACTGGAGTGGGTTGCCATGACCTCCTCTCAGGGATATTCTGGGCCCAGGGATTGAACTTGCATATCTTATGTCTCCTGCACTGGCCAGAGGGTTCTTTACCACTAGAACCACCTGGGAAGCCCATAACTAGTGTATATATATAAATCTCATGTCCCAATATAGTGATATTTGTATAAGCTTAGGCAAGCCAGTTAATGTCTCTTGTCTTAGTTTCATTATTTTTAAAGTAAGAAATATTATAGCTCTCATATTTTTGTAGACAAATTAAAAAGTAAGTGAGTAAAATGAATGTGAAGCATGCCAACAATCTGACATTTTAGAGTAGGTATGGAATAATTAGAAAATAATATTTTAAATGTGTTAGGTCAATTAACATCTGTGGATTACTTTATCATCTACTAAATACCTACACTATTATTTTTGCCCATTCTTCTCGCCTATGCAGTTTATCCATCAATTACCATGAACAAATCTTGCAAGTAATCATTGATTTCATTGGCCCTCATCATCTTTTGAGGATTCTCTTTCAGAAAAACAAGAAAAAGAAAGATTACTACACAACCTTTGAAAAACTGCTTATCAAGTTTGTATTCTACTCCCAAATCTTTAGCATCACTCACAGACATTTACCACGTTTTCATACTAATAATCCACATCCTCATTCAAAAACTGCTCCACTGAATTGAGGCTCCTTTCAGTTTCTTGATCATGACATATTCACTTCCACTCTTAGTGCATGCTGCCTGGAACCTGTTGTCTGTTTCTTTTCTCCCTTGTTTCAAGATTGATTTTGCATACCATCTCAGCTGTAAAATCTTCCCTGAACCTTTAGGCACACTTACTCCTTTTATAAGAACTGGTGTAACAGGAATATATCTGATCTTATAACATAAGTACATTAAGTTTAAATGTTTATCTCTCCCTGAACTTTTTTTTCCAGTATAATAGCTTTACAATGTTGTGTTAGTTTCTGCTGTACAGAGAAATGATTCAGCTATATTTATACATATATCCCATCCCTCTTGGACTGCCCTCCCATCTCTCTTCCATCCCACTCCCCCTCCATTCCACCTGTCTAGTCATCACAGAACACCAAGCTGGGCTCCTTCTGCAATACAGCAGGTTCCTGCAGGCTATCTATTTCACACATAGTAGTGTACATGTCTGAACTGACTGAATTGAGTGTATCTGTGTAGATCCTAATCTCCTGATTCATCCTACCTCCCCCTTCCCTCTATGTCCACATGTCCATTCTCTACACCTACATGTCTATTCCTCCTCTCCAGATAGGCTCATTGGCACCATTTTTCTAGAGTCCACATATATGCATTAATATATGATATTTGTTTTTCTCTTTATGACTTACTTCACTCTGTATGACAGACTCTAGGTTCAACCACATCTCTATAAATGACCCAATTTTATTTCTTTTTATGGTTGAGTAATGTGCCATTGTATATATGTATCACATCCTCTTTATCCCTTCTTCTGTCAATGGACATTTAGGTTCTTACATATCAATTCAGTTCAGTTCAGTCTCTCAGTCCTGTCCAACTCTTTGCAAGTCTATGGACTACAGCCTCCTAGGCTCCTCTGTCCATAGAATTCTCCAGGCCAGAATACTGGAGTGGGTAGCCATACTCTTCTCCAGCAAGGGATCTTTCCAATCCAGGAATTGAACCTAGGTCTCCCACCTTGCATGTGGATTCTTTACCATCTGAGCCACCAGGAAAGCCTCTAAATATTTTTTTTATTATTAATTTTTATTTTTTAGTTTGTTTTGCTTTACAATACTGTATTCGTTTTGCTATACATTGACTTGAATCAGCCACGAGTATACATGAACTCCCAATCCCGACCCCCACCGCCCCCCTCCCGCCCCACACCTTCTCTCTGGATTATCCCCGTGCATCAGTCCCAAGCATCCTGCATCCTGCATCCTGCATCAAACCTAGACTAGCGATTTGTTTCACTTATGATATCATACATGTTACACTGCCACTCTGCCAACTCATCCCACCCTCTCCCTCTCCCACAGAGTCCAAAAGACCGTTCTATACATCTATGACTCTTTTGCTGTCTTGTGTACAGGTTTATCATTACCATCATTCTAAATTCCATATATATGTGTAAGTATACTGTATTGGTGTTTTTCTTTCTGGCTTACTTCACTCTGTATAATCGGCTCCAGCGTCATCCACCTCATTAGTCCCAAGCATCCTGCATCAAACCTGGACTGGCGATTCGTTTCACTTATGATATCACACATGTTACACTGCCACTCTGCCAACCCATCCCACCCTCTCCCTCTCCCACAGAGTCCAAAAGACTGTTCTATACATCTGTGTCTCTTTTGCTGTCTTGCATACAGGTTTATCATTACCATCATTCTAAATTCCATATATATGTGTAAGTATACTGTATTGGTGTTTTTCTTTCTGGCTTACTTCACTCTGTATAATCGGCTCCAGCGTCATCCACCTTATTAGAACTGATTCAAATGTATTCTTTTTAATAGCTGAGTAATACTCCATTGTGTATATGTACCACCGCTTTCTTATCCATTCATCTGCTGATGGACATCTAGGTTGCTTCCATGTCCTGGCTATTACAAACAGTGCCACAATGAATATTGGGGTACACGTGTCCCTTTCAATTCTCGTTTCCTCGGTGTTGCATTTCTTATACACTAACAGTGAAATAACAGAAAGGGCATATAAAAATCAACAAAAAGTCTTTTTAAAATTGCATCCCCTAATATAAAATACTAATACTTAGGAATAAACTTAACCTAGGTGGTGAAATACTTATCCACATAGAGCTATAAAACATTGATATAAGGAAACTAAAGATTGTTCAAAGAAGTAGAAATCTATTCCATGATTTTGGGTGGGAAAAATATTGTTAAATTAGCCATACTACTCAAAGCAACCTACGGATTTAACACAATCCCTGTCAAGATATCCATGACATTTTTCACAGAACTAGAACAAAGTCCTAAAATTTAAATGGAACCACAAAAAGTCTAGAATTGCCAAATCATTCCTGAGGAAAAAGAACAAACCAAGAGGCATATCTCTTTCAGACTTCAGAAAATATTACAGAGCTATGGTAATCAAAATTGCATCATATTGGCTCAAAAACCGATATACAGATTAGTGGAACAGAATAGAGAGCTCAGAAAAAGCCCACATACCTACAGTCAATTAATCCTTGACAAAGGAGGCAAAAAATACAATGAAGAAGAGAGAATCTCTTCATCAAGTGGTATGGGAAAGCTGGACAACTTCATGAAAATCACTGAAATTAGAATACTTCCATATACTATATACAAAAAAATAAACTCAAAATGGTTTACAGGCCTAAATATAAGACAATACAGTATAAAAGTCTTAAAAGAGAGTGTAAACAAAATATTCACTGACATAAATTATAGTAATATTTTCTCAGATCAGTCTCCCAAGCCAAAAGAAACAAAAGCAAAAATAAACAAGTGGGACCTAATCAAGCTTAAGTCTTTACATAACAAAGGGAATCCCTGACCAAAGTCAACCTATGGAATAGGAGAAAGTATTTGCCAACTATGCAACCAACAGGGGGTTTGTAGTCAAAATATACAAAGAGCTCATACAACTCAATAAGACTTAAATAGACATCTCTCCAAAGAAGATATATGGATGGCAAATAGGCACATGAAAATCACACTCAACATCGCTAATCATTAGAGAATGCAAATCAAATCCACGATTAAATATCACCTCACACCAGGCAAGATGGATAGTATCATTGAACAGTCTACAAATAGTGAAGCCCTGAGAGAGTGTGGAGAAAAGAGAAACTTCTTGCACTGTTGGTAGGAATGTAAATTGGTAGAGCTAATATGGAAAACAGTATAGGAGTTCCTTTAAAACAAAAGCAAAGAAAACTAAAAATAAAAATACCATGTGATCCAGCAATCCCACCTCTGGGTGTATATTTAGAGGAAACCACAACTAAAAAGATACATGCACACTGATGTTCATACTTGCACTATTTATAATATCTCAAAATCTATAGTGTCGTCTATGGATATACCACCCTGAATGTGCCTGACTTGGTCAAAAGCTATAGTGAATGTACTTGAAATAATTTAACCACTATTCAAAAACACAGTAGGAAAAAAACAAGCAGACAAACAAAAACTCTTAAGAAAGGAACTTTCTTAAATTAATAACAAAATAATCTAAATCAGCATAAGACTTTTTCTCAAAACAGAATGACTAGGATGGCAACTCACTGCTTTCATTCAACATTTTATTACCAACTAAGCTAAAACAGTAAAGCAAGATAAATATAATAATTTGGTTTAGAAAGGAAGAGTAGCTACTGACCTTTGCAGGTATCAATCTTTATAATTAAAAAACAAACAATCAGTAATTTACACACTATAAAAATTAACAAGGGTGTGAAGCAAGGTTGCTTGGGAAATCAGTATGATAAATTCAATCATGTGTGTTTCTTTTTGCAACAGCAACTAACATAAAATGTAATAACAAGGATTTAATTTATAATACCAAGGTATTTTGGTATGAATCACCAAAGTATAATCTAAGAAATATATAAGCAACATCATTACTTGGAAATTTATTACATTCACTGAAAGACATTAAGGAGGACTTAGACCTAGAATGAAGAGACAAACATCATGTACACTGTTTAACAAAAATCAATAGCTATCAGTGTTGAAACTAAACTATAAATAAATTACAATTGAAATTCCATTTGCTATTCTCTCTGGATCTAGAAAATCTGTTTCTTAAATATATTGGATAGAGGGGGAAAGCAATCAAGGTCCATCAAGAAATTCCTAAGGAAGAAGAATAAGATGGGTACATTTTACTTACTATTCATGGAGATTTATTTTTAAAGCTGTAGTAAATCAATGTGATCTTAGTGCAGGCTAAGACCGAACAGATCAAGGAAACCAAATGAAAAGTGTAAAAACTAAATCACACATACACTATGAATAAATGAATGCATAAATAGAGATAGTATTTGCATATCAATGGGGATGTAATTGACTCTTTCCTAAATTGTTCCTATTAATTGATTTCTCACAGGGAAAATGAAAATTGCTCAACATTTGCTAAGCAATAATAGCAGACAGTTTTCCAAATATATCAGCTATTTATATGTGAAAGATAAACATCTAAAACAGTGAAAAATTTTAAGAAAAATACAATTGTCTTCTTATGATCAGGCATGTTTTCTTAGCTACATAAAGGAAAAGTATAAAGTATGATATGATAAATTAGAAATGAGAGTAAAAGGCATGTGATCATCTTAATAGATGCAAAAATATCTTTGACAAAATTCAACACCCATTTATGATTAAAAAAATAAATAAATAAAAGTTCCCCAGAAAGTAGTCACAAAGGGAACATACTTTTACATAATAAAGGCCATATATGACAAACTCATAGCTAACATCATATTCAACAGTGAAAAGCTTAAATCATTTCATCTAAGATTAGGAACAAGAAAAATCACTCTCACCATAGCACTTCTATTCAATATAGTTTTGGAAGTCTTAGCTACAGCAATCAGAGATCAAAAAGAAGTAAAAGGAATTCAAATCAGAGAGGAAGAAATAAAATTGTCACTGCAGGTGACAGAAAGTATACATGAAAAATCCTAAACATGCTACCAGAAAACTATTAGAGCTTACTAATGAATTCAGTAAAATTGCAGGATACAAAATTAACAAACAGAAATGAGTTGCATTTCTCAGATCAGTTGCTCAGTTGTGTCCGACTCTTTGTGACCTCATGGACTGAAGCACGCCAGGCTTCCCTGTGCATCACCATCCCGGAGTATTCCCAAACTCATGTCCATTGTGTCAGTGATGCATTCCAAAAATCTCATCCTCTGTTGTCCCCGTCTCCTCCCACCTTCAATCTTTTCCATCATCAGGGTCTTTTCAAATGAGTCAGTACTTTCAATCAGGTGGGCAAAGTATTGGAGCTTCAGCTTCAGCGTCAGTCCTTACAATGAACATTCGGACAGATTTCATTTAGGATGCACTGGTTGAATCTCTCTGCTGCCTAAGGGACTCTCAAGAGTCTTCTCCAACACCACAGTTCAAAAGTGTCAATTCTTCAGTGCTCAGCTTTCTTCACAGTTCAACTCTCACATCCATACATGACCACTGTAAAAACCATAGCCTTGACTAGACGGACCTTTGTTGGAAAAGTAATATCTATGCCTTTCAATATGCTATCTAGGTGGTCATAACTTTCCTTCCAAAGAGTAAGTGCATTTAATTTCATGGCTGCAGTCACCATCTGCAGTGATTATGGAGCCCCCAAAAACAAAGTCTGACACTGTTTCCACTGTTTCCCCATCTATTTGCCATGAAGTGATGGGACCAGATGCCATGATCTTCGTTTTCTGAATGTTGAGCTTTAAGCCACCTTTTTCACTCTCCTTTTTCACTTTCATCAAGAGGCTCTTAAATTCTTTGCTTTCTGCCATAAGGGTGGTGCCATCTGCATACCTGAGGTTATTGATATTTCTCCTGGCAATCTTGATTCCATCCTGTGCTTCATCCAGTCCAGCATTTCTCACAATGTGCTCTGCATATAAGTTAAATAAGCATGGTGACAATATACAGCCTTGAAGTACTCTTTTCCCAGTTTGGAACCAGTCTGTGGTTCCATGTCCAGTTCTAACTGTTGCTTCTTCAACAGTATACAGATTTCTCAGGGGGCAGGTTATGTGATCCGGTATTCCCATCTCTTTCAGAATCTTCCACAGTTTGTTGTGATCCAAAAGTCAAAGTCTTTGGCATAGTCAGTAAAATAGAAGTTGATGTTCTTCTGGAACTCTCTTGCTTTTTTGATGATCCAACAGATGTTGGTAATTTGATATCTGGTTGCTCTGCCTTTTCTAAATCCATCTTGAACATCTGGAAGTTCATGGTTCACATACTGTTAAAGTTTGACTTGGAGAATTCTGAGCATTACTTTGCTAGTATGTGAGATGAGTGCAATTGTGCAGTAGTTTGAGCAATCTTTGGCATTGTCTTTCTTTAGAGTTGGAATGAAAACTGACCTTTCCAGTCCTGTGGCCACTGTAGAGTTTTCCAAATTTGCTGGCATATGAACGCAGCACTTTCACAGCATCATCTTTTAAGTTTTGAATTAGCTTAACCAGAATTCCATCACCTCCACTAGCTTTGTTTCTAGTGATGCTTCCTAAGGCCCACTTAACTTTGTATTCCAGGATATCTGGCTCTAGGTGAGTGATCACACCAGCATGATTATCTGGTCATGGAGACTTTTTTGTACAGTTCTGTGTATTATTGCATCCTCTGTATTGTTGCATTTCTATACAGTAACTAAAAATCTGAAAGAGAAGTCAAGAAAAAAAATTTAATTTACCATTACATCAAAAAATAAAATGCATAGGTATAATCTTCCTAAATGAAGCAAAAGAGCTGTACTCAAAAAGCTATAATATTTGATGAAAGAAATCAAATCTGACACATAGATGGAAAGATATACCATATTCTTAGATTAGAAGAATTGATATTATTTTAACGACAATATACTACACAAATTAATCTACAGATTCAATATATTACCTATCAAATTACCAATGGCATTTTTAACAAAACTCATAAAGAAAAAAGTTTAATTTGTATGGAAACTCAAAAGACCCCAAATTGTCAAAGCAATCTTGAAAGAAAAATGGAGCTGGAGGAATCAGGTGTCTGACTTTGAAGCATACAAGAAAGCTACATAAATCAAAGTAGTGTGGTAAGCACAGAAACAGAAATCTAGGTCAACGGGACAGGACGAAAAGCCCAACAATAAACCCATGCACCTATTGTCAATTAATCCATGACAAATGAGGAAAGAATATATAATAAAAATAGACAATCTTTTCAAACAATGGTGCTAGGAAAAGTGGACAGCTATATGTAAAATAATAAAATTATAAAATTCTCTAAAACTATATACAAAAATTAATTCTAAATGGATTACATACCTAAATGTAAAGACTGCAGCTTACCAGGCTCCTCTGTCCATGGGATTTTCCAGTACTCTTGCCTGGTAGGCAGCAGTCCACAGGTTGCACAGAGTCAGACACGACTGAAGTGACTTAGCAGCAGCAGCAGCATATACAAAAGTTAATTCTAAATGGATTACATACCTAAATGTAAAATGGGATACTATAAATCCCTTAGAGGAAAAGATAGGCAGAACACTCTCTGACATAAATTGCAGCAATATTTTATTTGATCCATCCACCTCCTAGTCATGAAAATAAATAAAATAAATTTTAAAAGAACTTAACAAACTCAAAAGTTTTGCATAGCAAAGGAAATCTTAAACAAAATGAAAAAACAATGCAGAGAATGGGAGAAGATATTTGCAAATGAAATGACTGACAAAGGATTAATCCCTAAAATATGTAAGTAGGTCATGCAGCTCAATAACAAGAAAACAAATGACCCCTCAAAAAATTGACAGATCTAAGCAGACATTTCTCCATAGAGAGATACAGATGGCCAACAAACATGTGAAAAGACGCTCAACATTGCTAATTATTAGAGAAATGCAAATGAAAACTCCAATGAGGTATCACCTCTCACCAGTCAGAATGTCCATCATCAAAAATATATAAACAATAAAAGCTGGAGAGGATTTGGAGAAAAGGGAACACTTTTACACTGTTGAGGGGAATGCAAATTTATATAGCCACTATAGAGAACATATGGAGTTTCCTTTAAAAAGCTGAAAATAGAGGTGTCATATGATTCAGCAATCCCACTCCTGGGCATATGTCCAGAGAAAACCCTTTGGAAAGATACATGCACCCCAGCATTCATTTCAGCACCATTAACAATAGCCAAGACTTGGAAGCAACCTACGTGTCCAATGACAGATGAATGGATAAAGATGTGGTATATGTATCCAATGGAATATTGCTCAGCCATAAAAAATAATGAAATGATGCCATTTTCAGGAGCATGGATGGATTTGGTGATTATCATACTAAGTAAATTAAGTCAAACAGAGAAAGACAAATATCATATAATGTCACTTATATGTGGAATCATTTTTTTCAAAAGATGATACAATGAACTTATTTATAAAACAGAAGCAGACTCACAGCATTAGAAAGCAAACTTATGTTTACCAAGGGGACAAGTCAGGGGGATAAACTAGAAGTTTGGGATTAACACATACACACTACTCTTTATAAAACAGATAATCAACAATGAACCTCTAGATAGCACAAGGAACTCTACTCACATTCTATAGTAACCTGAATGGGAAAATAATCTGAAAAAATAATAGCTATTATATATGTGGTAAAGAACTAAATCACTTTCCTGTATACCTGAAACTAACAGCACTGTAAATAGAGTATACTCAAATCTAAATATAAATATGAAATTTAAAAATAAAGAAAATTAAAGAGTTCTCCTTGTCAAAAGACACAAAAGAGTATGGTATTATATTACGCAGTGAATAAAATATATTTTCAATACATGTAACTATTAATTAACAAGTTACTGGAATACACAAATTAAAAAAGCAAGGTAAGGAATGCAATATGAAATTACTGTGAACTTCCAGATGTTCAAGTTGGTTTTAGAAAAGGCAGAGGAACCAGAGATCAAATTGTCAATATCCGCTGGATCATGGAAAAAGCAAGAAAATTCCAGAAAAACATCTACTTCTGCTTTATTGACTATGCCAAAGCCTTTGACTGTGTGGATCACAATAAACTATGGAAAATTCTGAAAGAGATGGGAATACCAGACTACCTGACCTGCTTCTTGAGAAACCTATATGAGGGTCAGGAGGCAACAGTTAGAACTGGACATGGAACAACAGACTGGTTCCAAATAGGAAAAGGAGTACATCAAGGCTGTATACTGTCACCCTGTTTATTTAACTATATGAAAAGTACATCATGAGAAACACTGGGCTGGAAGAAGCACAAGCTGGAATCAAGATTGCCGGAAGAAATATCCATAACCTCAGCTATGCAGATGACAACACCCTTATGGCAGAAAGTGAAGAGGAACTAAAATACCTCTTGATGAAAGTGAAAGAGGAGAGTTGAAAAAGTTGGCCTAAAGCTCAACATTCAGGAAAAGAAGATCATGGCATCTGGTCCCATCACTTCGTGGGAAATAGATGGGGAAATAGTGGAAACAGTGTCAGACTTTATTTTGGGGGCTCTAAAATCACTGCAGATGGTGACTGCAGCCATGAAATTAAAAGATGCTTACTCATTGGAAGGAAAGTTATGACCAACCTAGATAGCATATTCAAAAGTAGAGACACTACTTTGCCAACAAAGGTCCGTCTAGTCAAGGCTATGCTTTTCCTGTGGTCATGTACGGATGTGAGAGTTGGACTGTAAAGAAGGCTGAGTGCCAAAGAATTGATGCTTTTGAGCTGTAGTGTTGGAGAAGACTCTTGAGAGTCCCTTGGACTGCAAGGAGATCCAACCAGTCCATCCTAACAGAGATCAGTCCTGGGTGTTCACTGGAAGGAATGATGTTAAAGCTGAAACTCCAATACTTTGGCCACTTCATGCGAAAAGTTGACTCATTGGAAAAGACCCTGAGGTTGTGAGGTATTGGGGGCAGGAGGAGAAGGGATGACAGAAGATAAGATGGCTGGATGGCATCACCGACTCGATGGATATGAGTTTGAGTGAACTCCGGGAGTTGGTGATGGACAGGAAGGCCTGGCGTGCTGCAATTCATGGGATCACAAAGAGTCGCACATGACTGAGCAACTGAACTGAACTGAACTGAGTAATGTTTTATTTCTTATTGTAGGTGATGGGGACATATATATTCATTTTATTATAATGCTATCGATTTTTAATTTCCAAAAAATATATTACATACCCTTTATTGTGTGTCTGGTTTATGATACATTTTTTTAAAAAAGGAAAACCCAAAGAGTAAACAAAAAGAATAGAGACAGAAGATGGATGGCAAGATCGTTTCCTGTGTAAATAGAACATTTTGCTCGAGAAATATTAGGTCGTGTTCAATGTCATGTTAAACTGCATGCTCAACAATTTTATTTTCTGTTTCTAAAATATTGCTAGCTCACTGTTCACAATGTGCACACCTCTCTACACAATAAACAGAAGGAAATAAAGTAGGAGCAAAGGAAGGAGGGTTGAAGTGTTTTGAACAGAGTGGATGCCAGCATGCACTGAATGGATGGCTCTTCCCTGCCTTGAACTTGCCTTGGATCTGAATATAAATCTCCTGCCTATGGATGTCTTATTGGGTCTGGGTGTGTGCTCAGTCATGTTTGACTCTTTGTGACCCCATGTACTGTAGCCTGTTAGGCTACTCTGTCCATGGAACTTCCCAGGCAGCATACTGGAGTGGGTTGCCATTTCCTATTCCAAGGGATCTTCCTACCCAGGGATTGAACCAGTGTTTTCCTGCATTGGCAGACAAATTCTTGACCATAGCGCCACCTGGGAAGCCCCTACTTCAGTGGCATCTTACTACATCATGGCAACCTTCTTGGCGTGGGGGACACTAGCTTGGTTCCCTAACTTACCACAAATTGTTGGCTCTTTGAGATACTATCTGTCATGTTGCCATCAAGGCCATGTGCTAAATTTCAAAACTTGAACTGATCAAGATAATTCTGAGTTAAAGGAAGCATTAACGAAACATTATCACTCCTCTTGTAGCAGGTGACGGAGAAGGCAATGGCACCCCACTCCAGTACTCTTGCCTGGAAAATCCCATGGACAGAGGAGTCTGGTAGGCTGCAGTCCATGGGGTCGCTATTAGTCGGACACGACTGAGCGACTTCACTTTCACTTTTCACTTTCATGCATTGGAGAAGGAAATGGCAACCCACTCCAGTGTTCTTGCCTGGAGAATCCCAGGGACGGATGAGCCTGGTGGGCTGCCTTCTATGGGGTCGCACAGAGTCGGACACGACTGAAGTGACTTAGCGGTGTAGCAGGTGAAATGGCAGCTTCCAGAGTACTTCAAAGTGGCAGAGTGACAAGAAGGCATCTTTCATGCCTTAATCAATTTTAAATTTAAATGTGTTCTAATATAACAGATTTTACCACATTAAACTATTCTTCACTTTATAATATTTATTAAATTATTTATTCTATTTAGAATTTTTGTGATATAGCCTGTGTTTTTCTAGATAAGTGAAGTTCCTTATCTTACTTTCCAAGTTGTATTTATGAATGTTTTCTTATGAGAAAAGCAACACGTGAACTAATTTAGAATTTTTAAGAATGAGAAAGCATTATTAACAATAATTAAAATGGCCATATATTAGCTTATCATATTGACTATATACACTCAAAAAATTATATACAGCTCTAAAACCTGTTGTTTATTTTAACTTCTTATGATCATGCTCATGATATCATAATTTCCTAAACAATATGTGTGTGTGTGTGTGTGTGTGTGTGTGTGTGTGTATTTGATGGCTAATTTCAAATTGATAGATTTTATTGGTAGAATCTACACAGCCACTTTCATCTGGACTTGATTTACTGACATATATTAAGTGATTTCAACAATATGTGAAACAAGAACTTCCAGACATATAAGCTAGGCTTTGAAGAGGCAGAGTAGTCAGAGATCAATTGCCATTCAGTATATTATGCAGAAGGCAAGGAAATTCCAGAAAAACATCTACTTCTGCTCCATTGACTACAGTAAAGCCTTTAACTGGGTAGATCACAAGAAACTGGAAAATTCTTAAAGAGATCTTATCTGTCTCCTGAGAAACCTGTTTGCAGGACAAGAAGCAATAGTTAGAACTTTATATGAAACAACTGGCATGTTCAAAATTGAGAGAGGAGTACGGCAAGGCTGTATATAGTCACCCTGCTTATTTAACTTCTATGCAGAGTTGTTATTCAGTTACTCAGTCATGTCCAACTCTTTGTGACCCCATGGACTGTGGCAGGACAGGCTTCCCTATTCTTTACCGTCTCCTGAAGCTTACTCAAATTTACGTCCATTGAGTAAGTTATGCCATCCAACCATCTTGTACTCTGCCATCCCCTTCTCTGCCTGCCTTCAATCTTTCCCAGCATCAGGGTCTTTTCTAATGAATCAGCTCTACACAGCAGCTGGCCAAAGTATTGAAGCTTCAGCATCAACCCTTCCAGTGAAAATTAATGATTTATTTCCTTTAGGATTGATTGGTTTGATTTCCTCGTAGTCCAAGGGACTCTCAAGAGTCTTCTCCAACATGACATCAGTTCTTCTGTGCTCAGCCTTCTTTATGATCCAAAGCACACATCCATACATAACTACTGGAAAAACTATAGCTTTGACTAGATGGACCGTTGTTGGCAAAATAAAGTCTCTGCTTGTTAATATGCTCCTAGGTTGGTCATAGCTTTTCTTTCAAGGAGCAAGTGTCTTTAATTTCATGGTTGCAGTCACCATCTGCAGTGATTTTGGAGCCAAAGAAAATAAAGTCTGTCCCTGTTTCCATTGTTTCTCCATCTATTTGCCATGAAGTGATGGGACTGGATGCCATGATCTTAGTTTTTTGAATGTTGAGTTTTAAGCCAGCCTTGTCATTCTTCTCTTTCACCTTTATCAAGAAGCTCTATAGTTCCTCTTTGCTTTCTGCCATAAGAGTGGTGTCATCTGCGTATCTGAGGTTATTGTTATTTCTCCTGGCAATCTTGATTTCAGGTTGTGCTTCATCCAACCCGGCATTTTGGCATTTCACATGATATACTCATGAATGGTTTGCCTTGGAAATGAACAGAGATCTTTCTGTCATCTTTAAGATTGCACAAAGTGCTGCATTTCAGACTCTTTTGTTGACAATTAAGGCTTTTCTTCTAAGGGATTCTTGGCTGCAGTAGTAGATATAATGGTCATCTGAATTAAATTCACCCATTCCAGTCCATTTCAGTTCACTGATTCCTAAAATGTTGATGTTCACTCTTGCCATCTCCTGTTTGACCACTTCCAATTTACCTTGATTCATGGACCTGGCATTCCAGGTTCCTATGAAATATTGTTCTTTATAGCATCAAACTTTACTTTCACCAGCAGACACGTTCAAAACTGGGTGTTGTTTCTGCTTTGGCTCAGCCTCTCCATTCCCTCTGGAGCTGTTTCTCTGCTTTCCTCCAGTAGCATACTGTGCTCCTACTGACCTGGGGAGTTCATCTTTTAGTGTTATACCTTTTGCCTTTGCATGCTTTTCACGGGGTTCTCAAGGAAGGCATGCTGAAGCGGTTTGTCATTCCCTTCTCCAGTGCACCGCGTTTTGTCAGAACTCTCCACCATGACCCGTCCATCTTGAATGGCCCTACACAGCATGGCTCACAGTTTCACTGAGATAGGCAAGACTGTGATCCATGTCATCCGTTTTTGTTTAATTTTCATAAACTGTGCTTTTCATTCTGTTTAGCCTCTGATAGATAGGATAAGAGGCTTGTGGAAACGTCCTGATGGGAGGGACTGGCTGTGTGGAATACTGAGTCTTGCTCTGGTGGTCAAGGACATACTCAGTAAATCTCTAATCCAGTTTTCTGCTGATGGGTGGAGCTGTATTCCCTGCCTGTAGTTTAGCCTTAGATCAAGCTATGGTAGGGGCAATGAGAGTAAGGGTGACTTTGTTGAAAAGGACTTATGCCATCATGCCATGGCTCCCAGGACTATTTTAGTCAGTGCCCCTGACCCCACTGCAGGCACTGTTGACCCACACTTCTGCCAGAGACTTCATACCCTCACAGGGAAGTCTGACTCATGCTGTTGTGAGGTCTTTCTTTCTTTCTCCTGGGTCCTGGTGCATACAGGTTTTGTTTTGCCTACCAAGAGTCTGCTGTTTCCCCAGGCTGTCAAAGTTCTGTAATCAAATCTCACTGGCCTTCAAAGTCAAATTCCCTGGGGGTTCTCAGTCCCTTAGCTGGATCCCCCATTTGGGAAATCTGCTGTGGGCCCTAGAACCTTTGCAACAGTGCGAGAACTTCTTCAGTATAATTGTTCTCTAGTCTGTGGGCCATCTGTTCAGCAACTCAGTAGTGGAGCTAATGGCCACCTCCTTCAAGAGGACTTATGCCATACGCAGCACATCCCAGGTCTGCTGCAAACAGAACCCCTGTCCCTGCATCAGACACTGCTGACAAGTGCTTCTACAGAAGACATTCAAAGGCAGATCTGGCTCACACTCTTGTTTGATTTAGTCTCACTCTCTATGCTGAGTAAATCATGCAAAATGCTGAGCTGGATGAATTACAAGCTGGAATCAAGATGGCCTGGAAAACATCAACAACCTCAGATATGCAAATGATACCTCTCTAATGACAGAAATCAAAGAACTAAAGAACCTCTTGATAAGGATGAAAGAGGAGACTGAAATAGCTGTCTTGAATGTCAACATTCAGAAAACTAAGATCATGGCATCTGATCCTATCAGATCAGTTCAGTTTATTTCAGTCACTCGCCATGTCCTATTCTTTGCAACCCCATGGACTGCAGCATGCCAGGCTTTCCAGTCCATAACCAAGTCCTGGAGCTTGCTCAAACTCATGTCCACTGAGTTGGTGATGCCATCCAACCATCTCATCCTCTGTTGTTCCCTTCTCCTCCTACCTTCAATCTTTCTCAGCCTCAGGGTCTTTTCCAACAAGTCAGTTATTTGCATCAGGTGGCCAAAATATTGGAGTTTCACCTTCATCATCAGTGCTCCCAATGAATATTCAGGACTGATTTCCTTTAGGGTTGACTGATTTGATCTTGCAGTCCAAGGGACTCTCAAGAGTCTTCTCCAACACCACAGTTCAAAAGCATCAATTTGTCAGTGTTCAGCTTTATTTATGGTCCAACTCTCATATCCATACATGACTACTAGAAAAACCGCAGCTTTGACTAGACAGACCTTTGTTGTAAAAATAATGTCTCTGCTTTTTAATATACTGTCTAGGTTGTTCATAGCTCTTCTTCCAAGGAGTAAGCGTCTTTTAATTTCATGGCTGCAGTCACCATCTGCAGTGATTTTGGAGCCCAAGAAAATAAAGTATGTTTCCATTGTTTCTCCATCTGTTTGCCATAGAATGTTGGGACTGGATGCCATGATTTAGTTTTTTGACTGTTGATTTTTAAATCAGCTTTTTCACTCTCCTCTTTCACTCTTATCAAGAGGCTTTTTAGTTCTTCACTTTCTGCCATAAGGGTGGTGTCATCTGCATATCTGAGGTTATTGATATTTCTCCTGGCAATCTTGGTTCCAGCTTGTGCTTCATCCAATGCAGCATTTTGCATGATGTACTCTGCATATGAGTTAAATAAGCAGAGTGATCTAGTCCTATCAGTTAATGGCAAATAGAAGGGTAAAATGTGAAAGCAGTTGCAAATTTTATTTTCTTGGGCTCCAAAATCAATGCAGATGATGACTGTAGTCATAAAATTAAAAGACACTTGCACCTTGAAAGGAAAGCTATGACAAACCTAGACACTATATTAAAAACAGAGACATTACTTTGCTGAGAAAGATCCACATTACCTTGCTTTGACAAAGGTCAAAGTTATGGTTTTTCCAGCAATCATTTACTGATGTGAGAGTTAGATAATAATGAAAGCTGAGCACTGACAAATTGTTGCTTTGAATTGTGGTGCTAGAGAAGAGTTTTGAAAATCCTTCAGATTGCAAGGATATCAAATCAGTCAATCCTAAAGGAAATCAATCATGGATTTTAATGGAAAGACTGATGTTGAAGCTCCAGTATTTTGGCCACTCAAAGAGCAAAGAGCCAACTCATTTGAAAAGACCCTAATGCTGGAAAAGACCAAAGACAACAGAAGAAGGGGGCAACAGAGGATGAGATGGTTTGATTGAATCACCGACTCAATAGACATGAATTTCAGCAAACTCCAGGAGATAGTGGAGGACAGGAGAGTTTGGCGAGCTATAGTCCATAGTGTCACACAGAGTTGGACACAACTTACTGACTGAATAACAACAGTCAAGTGACTTAGAATGATGAGAGACCTATACTCGAATGTAAGATCAAGAAAGCAAGAGAAACACTCAACTATTACTGAACTTTCTAGTGAAACCTCAGTGGCGCACTACCCATATCGCACTCAGGATAACCTGAGCCTGCCACTGATTTATGTACTACAGTTGATCCCAAAGGATTACAAACTTCTTGTACTGTGCTTTGGCTCACTCAGTCCTTTGTTCCCTTTGACTCTCTCAGCCCTTTCATATTTTCAAATGTCATGAGAATGTGCACTGTTTAGCAGGTTATGAGAAAAGCCATTCTGCAAATGAGTCTAGGAAGGCAGTTTTAAGCTTCACAGCCTCTGTGGCATTAAAAAAAAAATGCTAAAAAAGGAGTTGGAATGGGTGAACCAGTCTATAATACCTGCCACGTTTGTGGAGTACTCTCAAGTAATAATAGCTTAACAAAATTATATAATGTCTTAGTGGTATATGCACTTTTAGTAGCAATGTGTACTTGTCTGATTATTTCTGTATTAGTGTTTCCCCGGAGAAGGCAATGGCACCCCACTCCAGTACTCTTGCCTGGAAAATCCCATGGATGGAGGAGCCTGGTGGGCTGCAGTCCATGGGGTTGTGAAGAGTCAGACACGACTGAGCGACTTCACGTTCACTTTTCACTTTTGTGCATTGGAGAAGGACATGGCAACCCACTCCAGTGTTCTTGCCTGAAGAATCCCAGGGACGGGGAGCCTGGTGGGCTGCCATCTATGGGGTCGCACAGAGTCGGACGTGACTGAAGCGACTTAGCAGCAGTAGCAGCAGCAGCAGTGTATTCCCAACGTAAAATATTTCCATCAAAAGGAACTTTCTTATAATTCTTGCCAAACTGCCTTTCATTTTTTCCTTCCATAAACACACACACACAATTTATAGCCCCATCAAAATCACCTATTAATTTATGTTTTCTTACTTTCTAACTGAATCCTGTTGTCCATTTAATAAAATTCTTGACAATTTGACAGAACAAAAATCTCTCTTCATTTTAGTTAGTGTTCATTTTTATTATAAGTCACATGGATGCAAATCTTTCTAAATTATATATTTTGTGTTTTTGAATTATTTAAATATTTTGCATAAATAAAATAGTTTGATGCTGAGTTAAGATTATAAACATTGTTAATTAGCACAATGTTTTATAAAAGCCATGATGGAGCTATTTTGGTAAAGAAGGACATCATTTGCTCTAAACAACTATGTTTGGTAGGCTCTTGAACTTACTTTCAATAATTTTTATTCACACTGCTCTTCCTGTTCAACTGAACTTGTGTATTTCTTTAGACATGCCTCTTTTCCCCTATACATTCTCTACTTTATTAATATTTTACAATCCATTTTGGATTAGGAAAAAGGAAAACAAATTTTATAATAATAGTGTAGAAAAGCAAAATAGTTTTGATTCTGAGTGACTAACTAGAGCTTTCTTTAAGTGTCAAGTTTATGAGCATTAGTGTATAGACAGTTTGGGATATAATGGACTATGCTTATCTCTTTTTCTGGTTCTTACTATGATAACTGGAATTTTTAAAAATGATCTCATGATAATAGGAATATTAGTTTATGGGAGTAAAATTCTAACAGCAGAATTAAGTATATTATCATATTCAGGTAAACTAATTTGAGGAAAAGTATAATAAGATGCTTTTAATGTAACAGAAATTCTAAGAAGATTGCTTTCTATTACTTGTAGCATCACCCCTTTTTTTGAATATCATAGAAAACTGTTCTGTGTGTACCTTTAGGCACTGATAAAGGAAGAATGATTGTAAAATAAGAAACCATGGAGCTTGGAGAGTAACAAGGAAAGAACTTATAACAATAAAGTATTCTTTGGACTCACGGTTGGCAAACTGTGTCATATGAGCAAACACAAAGAAATAAAATATGGAATCCTACCCTTGAGGAGTTCTTTTCAATGACAGCAGATCTTCAGAATTGCAGACATCTTATAGAGGATTATCTAAAAGTGAACCTATGTGGAGTTAACTCTGCAGGGCATAAAGCTTTCATCATCCTATGTTATACATATGGAAAGCAAACTGTCAAAAACATCATCTCTAAATGCCAAGGGTGGTAAAATACTTGGCTTCAGTACTATATTATTTTCCATTTTCAAGAATACTAAGAAAACTTCTGGAACAACAACAACAAAAAAATCAGGTTTTCAATAATATATATATATATATATATATATATATATATATATTTTGGTATGGATATGGTCAAAACTTCAATCAAAACTTCAATCCTAGCTTCTACAAACTTGGACACTGGGTGGTAACCCACAAACCATGGTTCAGCACCAGGCCAACTATTACAGATCCATATTTTTGATCCAGCCCAGCGCCAGATCAGCCTCCAAGGATCTAGAATACAGATCAAATTCAGCAAACCCAGGCTTCTAGCCCACCCTAACACTGATCTCCCACTGCCTCTAGGTTAGCTCCCATAAAACTGGTTCCTAGCCCATCCCAATACTGAACTGAAAGTGAAAGTAAAAGTGAAGTCCTGTCTGACTCTTTGCGACCCATGGACTGTAGCCCACCAGGCTTCTCCCTCCATGGGATTCTCCAGGCAAGAGTACTGGATTGGGTTTCCATTTCTTTCTCCAGGTGATCTTCCCAACCCAGGGATCAAACCTGGGTATCCCGCATTCCAGGTAGACACTTTAACCTCTGAGCCACCAGACCTGTTAATTCAAATAATATGTCCACACCAGTGATAACTAGCACATGAGACCCCTGTGGACGCAGAATCCAGGGCCACCCACATAGACTCAAGTCCCAGGCTATTATTGAAGACTCAGGTATCAGGCCTACCCTAGCAGACCTAAGCTCCAGATTGCTCCCACAGGAAAGGGCATCAGACTCGTCTCCATTAACCCAAATGCCAGGCCTTCCCACCTATTGACCCAGGTACCAGTCCTGTCTACATAGGGATTCTAATATTAACTTTTCTTATAGACACTGCCAAGAGACACCAGTCAAAATCTCTGGATGAGCTGATTAGCACAGGGCTTTGTCTGCCAAAGCCAATATCCAACAAATAGAAGAAGTGCTTACTTCCCAAATGCAGGGCTTTGTCTGCCAAAGCCAATATCCAACAAATAGAAGAAGTACTTACTTCCCAAATGCACAGACACCAAACAAAGGTCAATGGGATCATGAATATCAAGAAAACATGACCCTACCAAAGGGAAAGTAATAAAACCCTATTTATTTCAGTTCAGTTAAGTTCAGTCACTCAGTCGTGTCTGACTTTTTGCGACCCCATGAAATTGCAGCACGTCAGGCCTCCCTGTCCATCACCAACTCCTGGAGTTCACTCAGGCTCACATCCATCGAGCCAGTGATGCCATCCAGCCATCTCGTCCTCTGGCATCCCCTTTTCCTCCTGCCCCCAATCCCTTGCAGCAGCAGAGTCATTTCTAATGAGTCAACTCTTCGCATGAGGTGGCCAAAGTATTGAAGTTTCAGCTTTAGCATCAGACCTTCCAAAGAACACCCAGGGATGATCTCCTTTAGAATGGACTGGTTGGATATCCTTGCATCCAAGGAACTCTCAAGAGTCTTCTCCAACACCACATTTCAAAAGCATCAATTCTTCGGCGCTTAGCCTTCTTCACAGTCCAACTCTTACATCCATATATGACCAGTGGAAAAACCATAGCCTTGACTAGACAGACTTTTGTTGGCAAGGTAATGTCTTTGTTTTTGAATATGCTATCTAGGTTGGTTATAACTTTTCTTCCAAGGAGTAAGCATCTTTTAACATCATGGCTGCAATCACCATCTTCAGTGATTTTGGAGCCCCCCAAAATAAAGTCTGATACTGTTTCCACTGTTTCCCCATCTCTTTCCCATGAAGTGATGGGACAAGATGCCATGATCTTGGTTTTCTGAATGTTGAGCTTTTGGCTGACCCTAAATAAATGAAAGTCTATGAATTGTCTGACAAAGAATTTGGAATAACTCTCTTGAAGAAATTCAATGAACTATAAGGAAACACACACAGACAAGTAAATTAGAAAAATGATAAATTTAAGAAATATGTCATTTTTAAAAAGAAGAGGAAATCCTAGAGTTGAAGAATGTAATGACCGAATGGAAAACATTTAATAGAGATCTTGAAAAGTATACTCAGCCAAATAGGCGAGAGAATTTGTGAACTGGAAGACAGATTATTTGAAGTTATTCAATCAGAGGAGAACAACAACAATCAAAACAAAAGAAAAAAAAATATTAGAGTGAGGAGAGCCTAAATAAATTATGCAATACCATTTAAAAAAATCTATACATTATTGGAGTCCCCAGAAGGAGGAGGTGGCACAAAGTTATTTTAAGAAATAAAGGCTAAGAGTATTCCAAATCTGGGGGATATTTATATATTGATGTTCAAGAATTTAATAGATCACTCCCAAAATTTCAACCCAAAACATTCTTCAAAAGACATATTATAATAAAACTATCTAAAATCAAAGACCAAGAGAATTTTTTTTAAAAGAAGCAAAAAAAAAAAAAAAGAAATCTCCACAATTCTCACATATAAGGGAAATCCCTTAAGACTATAGAAACTATAGTTTCCTCAGCAGAAAATTTATAGGGCAGGAGAGAGTGGAAAGATATATTCAAAGTGCTTGAAGAAAAAATGTGCCAACTAAGAATACTTGACATAGCAAACTGTCTTTCAGGAATGAAGGACTAACTACTGTACCTACTTTACAAGAAATACTAAAAGGAATTATTTGAACTGAACTAAAAGGATGATATTTAATAATAATAAAATAATTATTTTAAAACATCCTGGTAAAGGTAAATATGTAGTCCAATTCAGATTATTTTAATGTTGTAATATGGTGGTATCACAATCACTTACCTCTAGTATAAATGTTAAAGGACAAAAGTATTAAGCATAACTATAGATACAATAGGTACCCAATGTTAGTTAATAGGTACACAATGAAGATGAGGTAAATTCTGACAGAAAAATGTAAAACTGGGAGAGTAAGCATCTAGAGTGTTTGTATGCAGTTGAAGATAAATTGTTATCAGCTTAAAATAGACTGCTTTATCTATAAATTGCATTCTGTAAGCCCCATGATAACTGAAAAGTAAAAACTTTCAGTAGAGAAACGGAAGGCAAAGAGAAGGGAACCAAAAATCATCATTACAGAAAATCAACAGCTCATAAGAAAGGCAACAAAGAGGTTTAAAAAGGGAGCAAGAGAACTACAGAAGAGCCAAAAACAATCAGATAGAATAAGCAAGTCCATACCTATCAATAGTTACTGTAAATCTAAATGAACTAAATTATCAAATCATAAAGCATAGAGTAGCTCAATGATTTAGAAAACAAGACCCAACTATATGTTATCTACAACAGTCTCAGTTCAGCCTTAAGGACATATAGAAGCTCAGAAATAAGGGGTTTCCATCTAAATGGGAACCAAAAAGGAGCATGGGTAGCACAAATAGCTTGAGAGCATGTGTAGCTATACTTACATTAAACAAAATTAAATTGAAGTAGAAAATTTTAGCAAGAGACAAAAGAGATTACGACATAATTAAAATGGGGGGGATTCAACAAGAAGATAAACAATTGTAAATATCTGTGTGTGTGTGTGTGTGTGTGTGTGTGTACTGAACATTGGAGCAGTAAATATATTAAGAAAATAGTACCAGGTCTGGAAGGGAGAAATAGATAAAACACAGTAATAGTAGGGGATTCCAGTATTCTACTTACAACAACAGACATCTCATCCTACCAAAATATTAATAAGGTAATGCTGAATTTGAATATACCTTACACAAAATGGCCCTAACATACATACAGTACATTCCACTTAACTAAAGCAGAACATACATTTTTTCAAGTGCACACAGAACATTCCCCAGGGTAGATTATTCCTTAAATTACAAAAAAAAAAAAAAGTTAACAAGTGTAAGAAGCAGAATCATACCAAGTCTCTTTCCTGACCACAGTGTTATAAGAAATCAGTAACAGGAATAAGCTAGAAAAATCACAGATGTGTGGAAATTAATTGCCAGAATATCAGTGGCTCAAAGAACAAGTCAAAGGAGGTATTTTTAAAAGTATATTGAAATAAATGGGAACACAATATACCAGAGCTTATGAGATGCAGTAAAACAGTGCAACAGGAACAGGTAATAGCGAAAAAAAAAAAAAAAGAGAGAGAGAAAGATTATGTTAATAAAAAGAAAGATTATAAATCACAAATATGCAACATGATGGTACATTTCAAAGGACTAAATGAAGCCCAAAGTTAGCAGAAGGAAGGAAACAACAAAGAGCAGAACATAAATACATAGACGTCCCTCTTGGTCCAGTGGTTAAAATTTCACCTACTGATACAGGAGACACAAGTTCAATTTCTGGGCTTGGAGAATCCCACATGCAGCAGGGAAACTAAGCCTGAGCTCCATAACTATTGAGACTGTGCTCTAGAGCCCATGAGCCACAATTACTGAGCCTGCATGCCCTAGAGCTGGTACTCTGCAACAAGAGAAGTCATCACAGTGAGATGCCTGTGAGACAACTAGAAGAGTAGCCCTGCTCACTGCAACCAGAGAAAGCGCACATGAAGCAGCAAAGACCAATATAGCCAAAAATGAAAACAATAAATATATGACTAAAATTTAAAAAATAAATAGATGATACAGAGAACAGGAAAAACAGTAGAAAGGATCAATGCAAGTAACAGCTATTTTTTTTAAGACAAATAAAATTGAAACACATTTTACTAGACTAAGAAGGAAGAGAGACAGTTCAAATAAATTAAATCATAAATGAAAGGGGACACATTATTACTGCCACCATAGGGTAAAAAAGAGCACAGGAGATCACTCTGAACAATTACACACCAAGAAAGTGGATAACCTGGAAGAAGTAAATACATCCTAGCGATACAGTCTACTAAGACTGAATCAAGAAGAAATAGGAAATGTGAACATATCAATAATGAGTAAAGTAACTATATCAGTCACCTGCTGCTGCTGCTAAGTCATTTCAGTCATATTCGACTCTGTGCGACCCCATAGACAGCAGTCCACTAGGCTCCTTCGTCCCTGGGATTCTCCAGGCAAGAACACTGGAGTGAGTTGCCATTTCCTTCTCCAATGCATGAAAGTGAAAAGTGAAAGTGAAGTCGCTCAGTCGTGTCCGACTCTTTGAAACCTCATGGACTGCAGCCTACCAGATTCCTCCATCCATGGGATTTTCCAGGCAAGAGTACTGAAGTAGATTGCCATTGCCTTCTCCAAATCAGTCATCACAACCTCCTAATAAAGAAAAGCCCAGCACTAACCAGATAGTTTCACTGAATTCTATCAAATACTGAAGAAGAATTAACGTCAGTCCTTCCCAAACCTGTCCAAAAAAGTTGGAGAGGAAGGAATTTCCCAATTCATTATATGAGGGTATCATTATTCTGTTACCAAAGTCAGAACAGGATAATGCTGCTGCTGCTGCTGCTAAGTCGCTTCAGTTGTGTCCAACTCTGTGCGACCTCATAGATGGCAGCGTACCAGGCTCCCCCATCCCTGGGATTCTCCAAGCAAGAACACTGGAGTGGGTTGCCATTTTCTTCTCCAATGCATGAAAGTAAAAAGTGAAAGTGAGTCATTCAATCGTGTCTGACTCTTTGCGACCCCATGGACTGCAGCCTACCAGGCTCCTCCATCCATGGGATTTTCCAAGCAAGAGTACTGGAGTGGGGTGCCATTGCCTTCTCTGAACAGGACACTACACAGGAGAAAATTACAGACCAATATCCCTGACAAGAATAGATGCAAAACTTCTCAAGAAAATGCTAGCAAGTTAAAAACAGCAGCAAAGTAAAAAGATCATACAGCATCATCAAGTGGCATTTATTCCTGGGATGTAGCACAGTTCAACATTAATGCAAATTAAAATGTGACATACAACATTAATGAAAAGATCAAAATATATCATCATCTCAAAAGATGCAGAAAAAGCATGTGATAGAATTCAGCATTCATCCATGCCCAAAAACCTCAATAAAATGAGCATAGAAGGAATATATCCTAACATAGTAAAGAAAAAAAAATCCATATACAATAAGCCCACAACTAACATCATATTCAATGGTGAAAAGCTAAAAGCATTTTCTCTAAGATCAGGAGTAAGACATCTACTCATTTTTTTATATGAAAGTCCTAAATAAAGATACTGACACAATGAAAAGACAATGTACTGAATGGAAAAATGCATTAACATATTATATGACTGATAAAGGATTGACATCTAGCAAAGAGATACAGCTCATACAATTCAACATCCAAAAAGAAAAATTAAAATGTGCAGAAGAACTGAATAAATATTTTTCCCAAGAGGAAATGTAGATAGCCCATAAGAATAAGAAATGATGCTTAACATTGCTGATCATAAGGGAAATGCAAATCAAAACCACAATGAGATGTTGCCTCACACCTCTCATGGCTATCATCAAAACACACACACACACACACACACACACACAAATGGCATATGTTGGTGAAGATGTGGGGAAAAGGGAACTTTTATACAGCTGTTGATGGGAATGTAAATTTGTGGAAAACAGTATGGTTATACTGTTTCTCAAAAAAACTAAAAATGGAACTACCATATGCTCTGTGCTATGTTAGTCTCTCAGTCATGTCCAATTCTTTGTGATCCTTTGGATGTGAAGGTTCCTCTGTCCATGGGATTTTTCAGTCAAGAATACTGGAGTGGGTTGCCATTTCCTCCTCCAGGGGATCTTCCAAACCTAGAGATACAAACTGCATTTTCTAAGTCTACATTGTAGGCAGAACCATCAGGGAAGGCCCCTGAACTACCATATGACCTAGTAATTCTACTCCTAGATATAGAACCAAACAACAAAAACACTAATACAAAAAAATACTGCGTCCCAGTGTTCAGAGTAGTATTATTTACAGTTGCTAAGGTATGGAAGCAACGTAAGTGCCCATCAGCAAATAAATGGATAATGAAGATGTCATATATATGCACCATGACATAATACTCAGAAGCAAAAAGAATAAAAATTTGCCAAAAATTTGCCATTTGCAACAATATGATGGACTTATAATTAAGCTAAGTGAAATAAGCCAGATAGAGAAAGACAAATACTATATGATACTATTATATATGAAAGACAAATACTTTATAATATTATTTATATGTGAAATCTGAAAAAATATGAGAAAAAAGTGACTATATCTGTGAGCAGACTTACAGACAGAAGACAAACTCGTGGTTACCAGTGTCGGGGTTGAGAAGGAAGGGATAATATATGAATGGGGACATGGGAGATACAAACCACTGGGTGTAAGATATGTTCAAGGATGTATTGTACAACATAGGGAATATAGCCAATATTTCATACAAACTTTAAGTGGAAATTAACTTTTAAAATGATATAAGGAAAAAAAAATTTAAGAGTAGATATAGATTGCCCCATGAAAGGATTAATAAACATGAGCTATTTCATGAACATGAAATAAACATGTTCAAAAAGGGCAAAGGACATGAGACATTTTTTCAAAGGACAGTTCAGTTCAGTTCAATTCAGTCGCTCAGTCGTGTCTGACTCTTTCTGACCCATGAATAGCAGCACACCAGGCCTCCCTGTCCATCACCAACTCCTGAAGTTTACTCAAATCATGTCCATCGAGTCGGTGATGCTATCCAGCCATCTCATCCTCTGTCGTCCCCTTCTCCTCCTGCCCCCAATCCCTCTCAGCATCAGAGTCTTTTCCAATATGAGTCAGCTCTTCGCAAGAGGTGGCCAAAGTACTGGAGTTTCAGCTTTAGCATCAGTTCTTCCAAAGAACACCCAGGGCTGAACTCCTTTAGAATGGACTGGTTGGATCTCCTTGCAGTCCAAGGGACTTTCAAGAGTCTTCTCCAACACCACAGTTCAAAAGCATCAGTCCTTTGGTGCTCAGCTTTCAAAGGACATACAACATACAAATGACCAATAAGTACCTGGAAAGATGTTCAGTATCACCAAACATCAGAGAAATGCAGATCAAAACCACAATGAGATATCACCTCACACTTGGTAGAGTGATTTATCAAAGAGAAGAGATAACAAGTATTGGTGAAAATATGAAGAAAGTGAACACATATCTCATTGGTGAGAATGGGAAACAGCATAAAGTTTCAAAGATATTAAAAATAAACTACTATATGATTCAGCCATCCCACTTCTGGGTATATATTTCTTAAAGAAATTATATCAATGTTGAAGAGATATCTGTACCCCCAAGGTCACTGCAGTATTATTCATAATACTTAAGACATGGAGATGACCTATGTTTCCAATGAGAGATAAATGAAGACAATATAGTATCCGTACACAATGGAATATTGTTGCTGTTCAGTTGTGTCCAACTCTTTGTGACCCCATAGACTTCAGAATACCAGGCTTCCCTGTCCTTCACCATCTCCCAGAGCTTGCTCAAACTCATGCCCAATGAGTCAGTGATGCCATCCAATCATTTTGTCCTTTGTCGTCCCTTTCTCTTCCTGTCTTCAATCTTTCCCAGCATCAGGATCTTTTCTAATGAGTTGGCTGTCCACATCAGGTGGCCAAAGTATTGGAGCTTCAGCGTCTAATGAATATTCATGATTGATTTCCTTTAAGATTGACTGGTTAGATCTCCTTGCAGTCCAAGGGATCTCAAGAGTCTACTCCAACACTACAGCTCAAAAACATCAATTCTTTGGCATTTAGCCTTCTGCATGGTCTAACTCTCACATTCATTCATGACTACCAGAAAAACCATAGCTTTGACTATGCAGACCTTTGTTGGTAAAGTATTGTCTCTGCTTTTTAATATACTGTCTATGTTTCTCATAGCTTTTCTTCCAAGGAGTAAGCATCTTTTAATTCCGTGGCTGCATTCAGCATATGCAATGATTTTGGAGCCGAAGAAAATATGAAAATGAAGGAAATCTTGCTTTTTGCAACATTTTAGTTTTTGAGAGCCTTATGATAAGTGAAATAAGTCTGAGTTAAATACTGTATGTTTTTATTTAAAGGTGGAATCTAAAAGAGCTGAAAGTGAAAGTGTTAGTCATTCAATCATATCTGAATCTTTGCGACCCCAGGGACTGTAGCCACCAGGGTCCTGTGTCCAAGCGATACTCCATGCAAGAATACTGGAGTGAATTGCCATACATTTCTCCAAAAACAAAAAAAAAATAGCTGAACTTATAGAAATTTGTGATTGTCAGTGGCTAGACGATGGGGAAAATGGAAAGATGTTGGCCAAAGGGTACAATAGTCCAGCTCTAAGATAAGTAAATTCTAAGGATTTAGTGTACATCACAGTGACTGTACAAAGACATCCAATTGAACCAGATTGCTGTGATGGTGCAGTCAGCTACCCAGAGCCAGGCATTCTGGAGAGCAAAGTCATGTAGACCTTAGGAAGCACTGCTGTTAATAAAGTCAGTAGATGTGATGGAATTCCAGTAGAACTGTTCAAAACCCCAAAGGATGACACCGTCAAGGTGTTGCATTCAACATATCAGCAAATCTGGAAGACCCAGCAGTGGCCAGGGGACTGGAAAAGGTCAATCCTCATCCCACTTCTCAAGAAAAGTAGTACTAAAGAATGCACTTACCACTTGACAATTGCACTTATTTCCCATGCTAGTAAGATCATGCTTAAAATTGTGCATGCTAGGCTTCAGCTTATAAGAATCAAGAACTTCTGGATGTTCAAGCTGGGCTTAGAAATGGAAGAGGAACCAGAGATCAAATTGCCAACATTCTCTGGATCATACAGAAAGCTAGGGAGATCCAGAAAAACATCTACCTCTGTTTCATTGACTATACCAAAGTCTATGGCTGTGTGGATCATAACGAACTATGGAAAGCTCTTAACGAGATGGGAATACCAGACCATCTTACCTATCTTCTGAAAAACTGATATGCATGTCAAGAAGCAACTGTTAGAACTGTGTATGGAACAACTGATTGGTTCAAGATTGAGAAAGTAGTACAAAGGGCTGTCTGCTCTCACACTGTTTGTTTAACCTATGTGCTGAGCACATCATGAGAAATTCTGGGCTAGATGAGTTACAAGCTGAAATCAAGACAAGTGGGAGAAACATCAACAACCTCATATATGCAGATGATACCACTCTAACGGCAGAAAGTGAAGAGGAACTAAAAAGCCTCTTGATAAAGTTGAAGGAGGAGAATGAATGAGCCAGCTTAAAACTAAATATTAAAAAAAAAAAAAGAAAAAAAATCCTAAGATCATGCCACCTGGCCCCATTACGTCATGGCAGACAGAGGGGGAAAAGGGGAAGTAGTGACAGATTTCCTCTTCTTCGGCTCTAAAATCACTGAGGATGGTGACTGAAGCCATAAAATCAGAAGGCCATTGCTTCTTGGCAGGAAAGCTATGACAAACCTAGACAGTGTGTTGAAAAGCAGACATTACTCTGCTGACAAAGAAAGGCCTGTATAATCACCGCTATGGTCTTCCCAGTGGTTAGGTATGATAGTGAGAACTAGACCGTAAAGAAGGCAGATCACCAAAGAACTGATGCCTTCAAACTGGTGCTGGAGAAGACTCCTGAGAGCCCCTTGGATAGCAAGATCAAATAATCAATCTTAAAAGAAATCAACCTTCCATACTCATTGGAAGGACTGACGCTAAAGCTGAAACTCCAGTATTTTGGTCATCTGATGCAAACAGCTGACTCTTGGAAAAGCCCTTGATACCCAAAAAGATTGAGGGCAGATGAAAAAGAGGGCATCAGAGGATGAGACTTCTGGATGGTTTTACTGATGCAATGGACGTGAACTTGGGTAAACTTCAGAAGCTAGTGAGGTACAGAGAAGCCTGGAGTGCTGTAGTCTATGCTGCTACTGCTACTGCTGCTGCTGCTAAGTCACTTCAGTCGTGTCCGACTCTGTGCAACCCCACAGATGGTAGCCCACCAGGCTCCCCCGTCCCGGGGATTCTCCAGGCAAGAACACTGGAGTGGGTTGCCATTTCCTTCTCCAATGCATGAAAGTGAGAAGTAAAAGTGAAGTCGCTCAGTCATGTCCGACTCTTAGCGACCCCATGGACTGCAGCCTACCAGGCTCCTCTGCCTATGGGATTTTCCAGGCAAGAGTACTGGAGTGGGGTGCCATTGCCTTCTCTCATTGCCATTGCTGTAGTCTATGGGGTCTTTAAAAGTCGGACAGGACTGGGTGACATAAACAACAGTGACGATAATTAACATTTTGTTATATACTTGAAAATTACTTAAAGAGTAGATCTTAAATGTCATCACCATACACAAGAAAGTAATTATACAAGAATATGGCAGTGTCAACTAAATTTATGGTCGTAATTACTTATATATGTGTGTGTGTGTGTGTGTGTGTGTGTGTGTATAAAGTCTTTACATTGCATGCCTTAAACTTACATATATATCAATAAAATCTAAGTAGAATTGGAAAAAGATTTAAGAAAACAGATGTGATGCTTATACAGATATGGTTTTTAAGTTTATGAGTAACAAAACGCTTAACATTTTTCCTTATGATTTAATCCATACAGTTTGCTTTTTTAAAACTGACAGCTTACATACTCATATTTGGATTACAGCAAAGAATTTGTTTAAATAGGAAAAGTCGACTGTATACAAAGAATTATTTAAAAACTCTGAAGAATATAGTTTTAAACAGTGATAATTCTGCAGCTTTTAGCTTTTGACCTATTGAGCTTCTTAATAAAATTGTGATTGAGAATTTCCTCTGAGTTACCCCATTAAGAGTAATTAGAAAATAAATTAGCTTTCAGAAATATGAATTTAAATTCTTTAACTGCTTTTCATAAAATTTTTTGTATAATTTAGCTTTTCTCACTAACACAAACCCTTATCGCTCCCTTTCTTATTTGTATGCTAATTACAAATCATAAGGACAAATTGGATGATATGGTAAAACAAGCTAACCAATGGAAGAAGCCTTTTAGGAAGATTTTAAAGTAATAGAAAGCAAGGTCTTGCAAACAGCTTTTAGAGGAGGGACACAATCTACTTTATATTTTCAAAAGATTTATTTTTTATTTTAGTTATAGGCATTCCTCTGATAATTTTAGAAATGAGATCTTTTGCATGATTCAGTTATAACTATGTAACCTTAGCAATCTGTGGTCATATAATGAAATGAACTGTCATTATATCAGTATATTAAATGCACACCAAAAACAGTAACATATCTGAAGCCTATTTTGATCTGCTAATAAAAAAATAGCTTTCCTTTGAATGTTGTAAAAGGTAAGAAATTACTATTTAATTAATGAAAAACATATAAAAGTCACTGCATTTAAAATGTAGAGGTATAAAAGCTTTATATGTGATTAGCTCATTTGGTTAGAATATAATTTACCTAACAATAACTTATAAGGCACTTACATATGCCAATTACTACTTCATACAATAATTTCAGCTTTACAGCTAATGCAACTGAGCTACAGAGAGTTTGTCAGTTTAACTTGGACCAAGAACTATTTTATCCATCTCAAATTCCTCAACTGTAATTATAATCCTGAGATGGAAGTTTAGAAAAGTAAGAGAAAACTATCACTATCAATGAAACAAAAAAGAAACTCAAAATGCTTCTAACTCATGCATTGTGAATTAAGTAAGATAATTACATCTGGGTACAAATACTAATATATTTGACCTTGAATTTACATGGAATTATAATGAATTATAGTAACATTCCCAGTAACAAAAATAACTTAAAATATACTTGGTTTTTTTTAATCAGACTTCGACTAGCAATTCTGTTCTGGTTCTGCCTTCTTCCTGTAGTCCTAGATTTATCTTTCTTTTTATTGCTTAGATCTATTAACTTCTTAAGAATGGAGATGGGTTTCTCTCATGAAATGTCATATACAAATCTACTGTTGTTGATTTATCAAATAGAATAATATGAAATAAATAGTAATATTTGAAAAATAACGTAGAGACTGAGGGTGCCATGGCCTGTGTGATAGATCGTGTTAATGAAAGCAAGTAACGCAGAGCAATAATTATTAGTGACTTTAGTGAGCTTTACTAGACCATATTGTTGGAACATCATAAACAAATTATATAATCCAATTAATGATGGCACTAAGACATCATAAAACATACCTTCCTCCCTTTATGATAATATTTGCAATATATTAATGCTAATGTCTCATTCTTGAATCAGACTGACTGACTTACAATGTCTTGTGGTTTACTAAATTCATTTTGCTTTTTCAGTCACGGTCTAACTTCATGTCTTTAGTGACTACAATTTTAGACAATACAAATTAGTGTATGGTTCTACTGATATTACAAATGTCATGGTCAAATTCTTTTTCTTTCGGATGAGAGTCAAAATGTAAAAGAAGAAGTTTTTGTGTTAAAATTTCACTATGTGTGTTTTCCTGAAAATGAATATTCTGAAGATCAACATAAAAAAATTAGAATAGTCCCTCTTCTGTTGCTTGTGACAAGCAAATTGAAAGTAAAATTTTTGTACAGCATGAAATTTCAAGAGAGCACAGTGCTCCTTTGATTGAGAGGTCAAATTGCTTTGAAATAAGGAACTGATTCAGAGAGAGATAAAGATTGTGTGTGTGTGTGTGTGTGTGTGTGTGTGTGTATGCACACGCATAAAAACAAAAGCTTCTAAATAAGAAAGATCAGGTGACTTTGAATATGCAAAGCGATATTCATAGGAATATAGAGAAGGGTAGCAGTTTCAGAAAATCTGTAACTCTCTCTTGATCTTTCTGCTGATCATTTTTACAGCAGTGCATTTCCAGACTATTGTGAAACCCTGAAACTATTGTGACTCTAAGCACTTTATTTTTTTAAACCTAGAGTTCAAGGATTCTATTTGCCTCTAGTAAATTCAGTTCAGTATAGTGTATTTAGAATGGCATCTGGAATAAGAGTTTCAACATTCCAACAGACATTCAATGGCAAGTAATGTGAGTGCTTTTATTCTTAATGAGAATGCACTTCACAACCACAAATGTAACCATACCGGCTCTCACTGAAAATTTGGAGATATCCAAGGGATTCTCTACTATCTTTTAATCAAAGAGACCAGCAACAATGACTCTCCAAAAACATTCGACAGTAAATACTGTAAAACTTAGGTGCTTTTATTTTGCCTGTACATCTTGCCAGACAAAATAAAATTATCATAGTTTATCTCATTTATACTTGTAATCAGTCAGTTCAGTCACTCAGTGATGTCCGACTTTTTGTGACTCCATGGACTGAAGCACTCCTCCAGGCTTCCCTGTCCATCACTAACTCCCAGAGCTGGCTCAACCTCATGTGCATTGAGGCAGGAATGCCATTCAACCATTTCATCCTCTGTCATCCCCTTCTCCATTTGCCTTCAATCTTTCCCAGCATCAAGGTCTTTGCAATCAGTCAGTTCTTTTCATCAGATGGCCAAAGTTTTGGAGCTTCAGCATCTGTCCTTCCAATGAATATTCAGGGCTGATTTCCTTTAGGATGGACTGGTTGGATCTCCTTGCAGTCCAAGGGACTCTCGAGAGTCTGCGCTAACACCACAGTTCAAAGCATCAATTCTTTGGTGCTCAGTTTTCTTTATAGTCCAACTCTCACATCAATACATGACTACTGTAAAAAACATAGCCTTGACTAGACAGACCTTTGTTGACAAAGTAATTTCTCTGTTTTTTAATATGTTGTCAAGGTTGGTCATAAGTTTCCTTCCAAAGAACAAGTGTCTTTTAATTTCATGGCTGCAATCACCATCTGCAGTGATTTTGGAGCCCCCAAAATAAAGTCTGAAACTGTTTCCACTTTTTCCCCATCTGCTTGCCATGAAGTGATGGGACTGGATGCCATGATCTTAGTTTTCTGAATGTTGAGCTTTAAGCCAACATTTTCACTCTCCTCTTTCACTTTCATCAAGAGGCTCTTTAGTTCTCTTTCTGCCATAAAGGTGGTGTCATCTGCATATATGATGTTATTGATATTTCTTCTGGCAATCATGATTCCAGCTTGGGCTTCATCCAGTCCAGCATTTCTCACGATGTACTCTGCATATAATTTAAATAAGCAGAGTGACAATATACCGCCTTGACGTACTTCTTTCCTGATTTGGAAACAGTCTGCTATTCCATGTCCTGTTCTAACTGTTGTTTCTTATGTGTAAACAGATTTTTCAGGCGGCAGGTCAGGTGGTCTGGTAGTCCCATTTTTTGAAGGATTTTCCACAGTTTATTGTGATCCACACAGTCAAAGTCTTTGGCATAGTCAATAAAGCAGAAGTAGATGTTTTTCTCAAATTTTTGCTTTTTGCCAACAGATATTCGCAATTTGATCTCTGGTTCCTCTGCCTTTTCTAAATACAGTTTGGACATCTGGAAGTTCAAGGTTCACATACTGTTGAAGCCTGGCTTGGAGAATTTTGAGCATTACTTTGTCAGCTTATGAGATGAGAGCAACTCTGTGGTAGTTTGAGCATTCATTGGCATTTCCTATATTGGGGACTGGAATGAACACTGACCTTTTCCTGTCCTCTGGCCACTGCTGAGTTTTGCAAATTTGCTGGCATATTGAGTACAGCACTTTCACAGCATCATCTTTCAGGATTTGAAATCACTCAACTGGAATTCCATCACCTCTACTAGCTTTGTTCATAGTGATGTTTTCTAAGGCCCACTTGACTTCAAATTCCAAGATGTCTGGCTCTAGGTGAGTGATCCCACCATCATGGTTATCTGGGTCATGAAGATATTTTTTGTATAAATCTTCTGTGTATTCTTGCCACCTCATCTTAATATCTTCTGCTTTGTTAGGTCCATACCATTTCTGTACTTTATTGAGCCCATCTTTGCATTAAATGTTCCCTTGGTATCTCTAATTTTCTTGAAGAAATCTCAACTTTCCCATTCTATTGTTTTTCTCTATTTGTTTATATTGATCACTGAGAAAGGCTTTCTTATCGCTCCTTGCTATTTTTTGGAACTCTGGATTCAAATGGGTATATCTTTCCATTTCTAATTAGCCTTTCACTTCTCTTCTTTTCTCAGCTATTTTTAAGGCCTCCTCAGGCAACAATTTTGCCTTTTTTGCATTTCTTTTTCTTGGGGATAGTCTTGATCCTTGCCTCCTATACAGTGTCACAGACCTCATTCCATAGTTCATCAGGCACTCTGTCTATCAGATCTAACCCCTTGAATTTATTTGTCATGGGGGCTTAGATGGTAAAACACCTGCCTGCAATGTGAGAGACCCAGGTTCCATCCCCAGGTCAGGAAGATCCCCTGGACAAGGTAATGGCAACCCACTCTAGTGCTCTTGTCTGGAAAATTCCATGGATGGAGGAGCCTGGTAGACTGCAATCTATGGGGTCACAAAGAGTCAGACACAACTGAGAGACTTTATTTTCACTTCATTTTTCCACTGTAAAGGATTTGATTTAGGTCATATGTGAATTTTCTAGTGGTTTTCCCTACTTTCTTCAATTTAAATCTGAATTTGTCAATAGGAGTTCATGATCTGAGCCACAGTCAGCTCCTAATCTTTGTTTTGCTGAGTGTATAGAGCTTCTTCATCTTCAGCTGCAAAGAATATAATCAGTCTGATATTTGTATTGACCATCTGGTGATGTCCATGTGTAGAGTCTTCTCTTGCTGTTGGAAGAGATAGTTTGCTATGACCAGTGCATTCTCTTGGCAAAACTCTGTTAGCCTTTGCCCTGCTTCACTTTGTACTCCAAGGCCAAATTTGCCTGTTACTCCAGGTATCTCTTGACTTCCTACTTTTGTATTCCAGTCCCATATAATGAAAAAATGCTCAACATCACTATTAAGAAATGCAAATCAAAATAAATGAGTTATCATTTCACACTGGCCAGAGTAGCCATCATCAAAAAAACAATAAATACTGGAGATGGTGTGGAGAAATGGGAACCCACTTCCACTGTTTATGGGAAAGTAAATAGATACAGCCACTATAGAAAACAGTATGGAGTTTTCTTAAAAAATAGAACTACAATCTAGTCATCAGTTCCACTATTGGGTATATATATATACCCTAAGGAAACCATAATTCAAAAAGACACATGTACCCCAATGATCATTGCAACACTATTTACAATAGCCAGGATATGTAAACAACCTAAATATACTTCAAAGGATGAATAGAGATGATATGGCACATATATACAATGGAGTATTACACAGCCACTAAAAGGAACAAAATTGGATCATCTGTAGAGATATGGATGGACCTAGACACTGCCATTCAGAGTGAAGTAAGTCAGAAAGAGAAAAATATTGTATATTAACACATATATGTGGAATCTAAAAATGAGGTATTGAGGAGCCTATTTGCAGGGCAAGAATCAGAAGCATGAACATAGAGCATGGTCATGTGGATGCAGTGGGGGAAAGGAAGGGTGGGATGAATTAGAGATTAGGATTGATATATGTTCACCACTATGTGTAAAATACATAGATAGTGGGAAACTTCTATCTACAGAACTCAACTCAGGGCTCTGTGATGACCAGGACAGGTGGGATTAGCATGGGGAAGGAAGGTCCAAGATAGAGGGGATATATATATAAATATAGCTGATTCCCTTTGTTGTACAGTAGAATCTAACACAACATTGTAAAGCAATTATACTCCAATTTTTTGAAAGGCGTTGCTGGACTTTAAATAGATGTTTTGAGAATAGGCTAAGATGGAAATAGGGTTTTCCTGGCTATTCACACTTCCTAGTAATAAATGAATATATTTGGATAATTCTGGATATTCTCTTTGCAGAGTAACGTGCTCTTAAGCTTCTGGATGCAGTAAGAATAGCATATCACAGGTTTACTACCTTTAAACCAGTCATTACATATCTGCTAATAGTTAATAACTATTAAAAAAGTCTGTTAAAACTATTTAAAAAGTTAAAATATTATTAAACTATTCAAACTTAAAAAGTTTGAAATCCTACCTGTTGCATAAAATTATTTAAATACATATCAAAAAAGTATGGCTTATTTTTAGCTTGATGACAAATTTGCAGAAATAAATCACACTGGGCATTCAGGTATTTGTATTCATATCCTGCACTTTAAAACAAATTGGGTATGAGAATCAGGTAGGGGCCTGAGAGGTTAGAAATTTGAGGCACGTAAAACAATGAATTTGTGATTTAACCTGGACAGTCAAGGGTGAAATTAAATAGATTACAGAAGTGCATTTCCAAGGTACAGTCATCATCAGCTAACCTGTCTTTCCTGTGGCAGACAGATTATCCATAGACCGTAGAGAACAGGATCACCTAGCCCCCAAATTGCTTTCTAGTTTTCACTTTGATCTCCACGTGGATATTTGCATACCTAATACATCCTGGCTGTTTCATCCAAATATACTTTTTTTTCTGAATATACTTACAATTAAGAATATTTTGTGCATTTTAAAACTATAGTTTCACGAGCACATCATTTCAAAGCAAACACTATTGTGAATAGTGTTATTAATAGATTATTTTTATGTATCTGACTAAACTCTCTACATTAGTGTTGTAAGTCTAAATTTTTTTAACCACTTTTGTTTTGATTCAGAATAAATAAAATTTATTTATTTGGGCATGAAAATATCTTATTGTGGGGTTTTGGAACTTGCTAAAAGAATAAAGCTGAGTGAAAGTCATCCTTTAAAGGGGTCTGGCTGGGAGGAATTGTACCTGCACCTTTACTCCTGGGCTGTTTCTGTTGTTAAGGACATAATGAGAACAGAGACTTCCTAGTGCACTCCTGGAGAGATGGTCAATGAGAGATTGCAGCTGGGCTGATTGTAGTTCAGAAAAATTCAACAAACATTCTTTTAGGATCCACTCTGGTTGAATTCTGAGATTCTAAGATAAATATGACACAGTCTTGGTCTGAAAGAGCTCTCATTAGAAAAAAAATCATTAATATATGTTTTGAAGTAATTTTTTCCAATGGACTACAGTGTATATTGGTAGCTCAGCTAGTAAAGAATCCACATGCAGTACAGGAGACCCCTGTTCAATTTCTCAGTTGGGAAGATCCCCTGGAGAAGGGATAGGCTACTCACTCCAGTATTCTTGAGCATCCCTGGTGGCTCAAACAGTAAGGAATCCGCCTGCAATGTGGGAGACCTGGATTTTACCCCTGGGTTGGGAAGATCCCTTGGAGGAGGGCATGGGAGTCCATTCCAGTATTCTTGCCTGGAGAATCCCCATGGACAGAGGAGCCTAGTGGGCTGCAGTCCATGGGGTCATGAAGAGTTGAACACAACTGAGTAACTAAGCACAGCACAGTGTATACTGAGGGCTTCCCAGGTAGCACTAGTGGTAAAGAACGCACCTGCTAATGCGAGAGACGTAAGATATGTGGGTTCGATCCCTGGGTTGGGAAGAACCCTGGAGGAGGGCATGGCAATCTACTCCAGTATTCTTACCTAGAGAATCCCATTAATAGAGAAGCTTGGAGGGCTGCAGTCCATGGGTTCACAAAGAGTCGCACACCACTGAAATGACTTGGCATGCTTACACAGTGCATGTTGAAGGAATGCCGAGAATAGGCATTTAGTTTAGACCAACAAGGAAAATTTTCTAGAAGAGGTGATGCCTTGCCAGGTTCTTGGAAGAGAAATAAAATTTAACCAGGGGAAGAAGAGGAGGAAGGGAATTTCAGCAGATATCACAGCAAACATAAATTTGGCTTGCTATGGCTACCAAATGAACCAAGAAGAGTGAAAAGGGTAAGGGAGGTAGGTAGAGCTGGAATATGGAGAATCATACTTGACTTAGTTGAGCAGAAAAAGTCAATTCATAAATATAATAGTAACCAAATGATGAGCGGTTGTTGTATATGTATACCCAAGTTTCTCCATCATTCATTTGCCTTTATCTGCCTACCTATAAAGTTATTGATTAAATATCTATCCCCCTACTAATACTTATTTGAAAATTCACCACATGTTTTCTCTACTTTGCAGCTGTGAGGATTTTAACTGAGGCAGTAACCCTATATATAAATATTATATGTACTTTTAGATTATTGTTTAGCTGCTAAGTCATATCCAACTCTTTTGTGACACTGGGCTCACCATGCTTCTCCATCCATGGGATTCTCCAGGCAAGAATACTGGAGTGGGTTGCCATTTTCTTTTCCACGGTTCTTCCTGCCCCAAGGATTGAACCTGTGTCTCCTACATCGGCAGGCAGATTCTTTACCACTGATCTACCATGTGGTGTGTGTGTGTGTGTGTAAGGGAGGGAGGGAGGGAGAGGGAGAAAGAGAGAGGAAAAAAAGGAGAGTGGGAAGAAATAAAATAGTATTGAAAAGTAACTACTCTTGGAAATACAAATGGAAAGCATGCTTCATAATCCAAGAAGTGCTTCTTGTAAGAACTGGTCATGTTTCATTTATTATTTCCACAAATTGCCTCTGCCTTCTTGTGTATCCCATTTCTACTCACAGCAGGCAATGTCTCTATTTTAATCATTTGTGTCATTGATGCTCATATTAAACAACTGACTCACATAGACCACATTGTGCTATACTTTTGTGGTTGTTTATGAGTCTTCCTTTATCTGACCACTTATCTCCCCAACCTGAGATCTGTGAAGAAAGGAGTTGTTGATTTTTAATTCCTATCTTCAGCACATAGTAAGCTATCTACCAATTTGACTGAATAATTTTTGTATGCACAGATGAATAAAAAACTAGATGAACAGATATGAGAACTCAGGAAGAAAATTTAAATTTTCACTGGGGTATAAGAAAGTTTTGGTGGAACAGGTGAAATCTAATTTTATCAAGAATAACAGACTTGCCAGGCAGTAGAGACAGAAATGACTTTTGGTAACAAAGCTGCCTTAATAATACAAGATGTATGTAATCCAGCAAGAGTAAGGTCTCTAAGATGACAAAGGGCATAGTGCTTAATAAGTAAATAATGTTGAGACTGTGACACCCTCTGAATGATATCCTAAAACATTTTTCTTCACTCCAAAAGAAACATAAGTGTTTTTGTACAGAGAAGTGCCATTAATTTACCTTTGATTGGGGTGCACAAAAATTATTCTCATGAAATGAATAAATGAATGCAGGATGAGAAAAGTTTCCAAGAAATTAATGAGGAAACCACTGCTAGAGGAGAGGTTGCAAATAGTGAGGAGCTGTGCTATGTCAGGGGTATAGGAAGGGAAAGATGGAGTGTAATGAGCTATTCCAGATCTAAAACTGCTGTGACCTGAAACTCCTTGAATATTGACAAGGACAAAGAGAGAAAAACTGGAGATTTCAGATATTTTAAGCTTTACATGAGAGAGCACACATCTTACAATATACAGCAGTGCTTGCCAAAGCCCTTATTATTCATGCCCATGTACATAATGGCAGAATTTTAATAGATAAATAGTAAGCCTTGAAATCATCTTCCAAATAGCACACCTACTTGGATGGCTTAAGCCAATTTATGTTTCAGTCACAGGAACACGCCATGTACATTTAGCCGCATGACACAACCCTATCAGGCTGGCCAAAAGTATCTCCTGAGAGAGCACTTTATGTCTCAGAAGTATACTTTTGACATCTCACAAGCAAAGCCTTCACATTTTAATTATCATGGATATTATAGTTCATGATACTATTTATACGTTCATTATCCACGCATTAGCAGTTCTTGAGATAAAAAGTTAATCACTACTGATTGGCAGGCAGTATTCTTAAGGTTCATTCAACACAGTGATAATAGACAATTGATATGTAATTTTATTTACCTTTTCATAGGACACATAGGTGTATTGTATGGTATATTCAAATTGATCTGTAATTTTTAAGATGTGAGTGACATACATTATAAAGTTAACTTGTTCATACTGTATTTGAATTATAAAAATAAGGATTTTACATAGTTCATTTCCAGAAATCATTAGGTATGATATATCGTTATTGTACAATGCTATTTATATCTTTCAATCCTCACTAAATATACACGTATATTCTTTCTTCCTTTCTTTCTTTTATTTTTCTGATCTGCTCCCATTGATGACTCTATTCCTTTGTCTCCAGACTGGCAATATGAGGGTAAGATGACAAAAATAAAATCTCAAAACCCACAAACATTGCTTGTCTGTCTGTTTCATTCTCTTTAGAATATTATTAAAATTCTATTCACTCTTTTTAATTAGACCCTTTATCATAATTAAAGTCCAATTATGTTTGTTTCTGTTGTGAAGCTTTAATTACAATTTATCCTTTTTAATCATCCCTTTATGTTATTTCTTTGGGTTAAATTACCATCACATTATCTCTGTCCTAAAGGACTTCTACTCTCCAGTGGTCTCTGCTGGTGTTTTCTCAGTATGATTTGAACCATTTCATGGTGTATAAAGTGTCTTTGTTGCAATGCAGTAAGGAATCTGTGTGAACATTTTTAAAATAAAAAATGATTAAATGATACATATTAATTTGATTATAGGATATTTCTTTTTAAATGTTAATACATAGTGTGAATTTAATCTCAGAGTGAATGTCTCTGCAATAGCTACTTCTTACTTTGTCTTGTTTTCTCTTTAGATTGCAAACTAGCTAGGGGAGGACCACCAGCCACCATAGTCGCCATTGATGAAGAGAGTAGGAATGGTGAGTGAGATTTCTCTTTTAAAAGTGACCTAATCTAACAGGGATTTCTCATTTCAAACCTAGATTTGATATATGTGGAAGTACTAAATGAAAGCCTCAAAGCAAATTCAGTAACATTTCTCTTATACTTGGATTATATTATGAGAGACTCAGTGAATAGAAATGTTTAGTTTATTGTTTGTTTTTTCTTAAATATAAATTTATTTATTTCAATTGAAGGTTAATTAATTTACAGTATTGTACTGGTTTTGCCATACATCAACATAAAATGTTTAGTTTTGATTGCAGAGAAGTCACTTGATTCAGGATCAGTCCAAGAATACATTAGATACTGGCTAGAGCTTTTCTTTGTCAGTAGGTAGATTCAACTATTACACATACTGTTACCTAGTGTATTCCTCCAAAAGAAGTGAATCACAAGGTAAACTCTGCGCTGTTAATTTCAGTATGCTACAATCTTGTTAGGATTAAGATCCATAGCCTATCATCAGACACAGTGATTTAAGAAGTTACTGGGAAAACTGAAAAAGTTCTTGATGACTGAGAAGCCCCCAACAAAAGGTGTAGAACAGAGGAGAAAGTCTGACTTTTCACTCAGTCTATCTGCCATAAGTAACAGCTAATTCTTAATTTATATTAAGCCCTTCAGCAATATAATTTTCTTTATCAAAACAAAATATTAGCACTTTTGTTCCCCAACACTCTCTTAGTCTCTCTAAACTTTACAAATATTTAAAGATGCTACTCCTCTATTAGGTAAAAGTAAAATGGAAATCTCTTGAGTCTTGGTTTCTGTTGCAAGCTTTTCTAAATATGAGAATGTTCTGTAGCTCATTTTTTCTATTGATTCTGCAACAGACCTTCCACTGGGTTTATTTTATTTTATTTTATTTTTTACTTTATTTTACTTTACATTACTGTATTGGTTTTGCCATACATTGACATGAATCTGTCTCGGGTGTACATGAGTTCCCAATTCTGAACCCCCTACCACCTCCCACTCCATATCAACTCTCTGGATCATCCCCATGCACCAGTCTCAAGCATCCTGTATCCTGTATCGAACATAGACTGGCGATTCATTTCTTACATGATAGTATACATGTTTCAGTGCCATTCTCCCAAATCATCCCACCCTCTCCCTCTCCTTCAGAGTCCAAAAGTTAATTTGTACTTTTATTTTATCAGATTGATGTCTTTTTAAAAAACAATGGCAAGTGGCTTATTAGAAAATGACATTTCACTGCAATTCAACCTATATGTATCTTGAAAATTTCTATAGTATGTATAGTACCTGTGTTGGTGTATTTAATCATAGATTTATTATTTTGTATTAGAAATATTTTTCTTTCTTAGAAGAATCTGTATAAACTTTTTTTTTTAATTTTTTATTTTTTTTTAGTTTGTTTTGCTTTACAATACTGTATTTGTTTTGCTACACATCGATATGGATCAGCCACGAGTGTGTATAAACTTTTTAAATTCTTAAACATCTTTCACATACTTTGCAATCAGGCAAAAAATGTCCACAATACTTTGGCCTCTGTTTAAACAAATTTAAGTGTTTATTCTAAACTTTAGAAATGTTTTTAAAATTACACAGCTTTGATAGTTTATTTTTTTAATTCAATACTTATTGACCTTGAAAACATGTCAAGTTAACATGTTACTAAGATGCATTTAAATAAATTAGAAATAAGTTTTATATGTGTCCTCAGAAAAGAAAATGTATATATATTATTATTATACTAGAAAATGTACATTTCACATGTAGAATTATGGTTTATCCTTAACTGTTTTTCTTTGAACAGATCTGCTTTCTAAATGTACTCTACTAAGAAAAAAAAGTTTGCTTTTTATACAGAGACAAAAAATAAACATAATAGAAAACTAATCTATATATTCTCATGTCACCAGTTCCCTTAAACATATAAGCTGAGCTGAACTAAAGCATTGATTTTACTAAATGGCTGTTTCAACATAATCCTACACAGAGCTTATTTTGCCAACTAAATAATTATAGCCACGGTAATATTTTACCTCTCCTTGTGCTGATGAGATGCACTTCTTGAAGGAGCTGAGGAACTCTACAAAGATGTCATAGCAGTACTATACGGTGGCATGTGGTGAAAGTTCAATATTTACATTTTGGAAGAATGTGACATGATGTAGTGGAGTAATGTTTTGCTCTTTAATTGGCATATTTTGTAGAACCTGCCAACTACTCAGAATGCTGCCAAAGTTTTTTGAGTATCATCACAAGGAGTATAAATACCAATCTAGAAATTAAATGTTTTACATTTTCCTTTCTCATTAAATTTCTAAAAATATGATAATCAAATGAAACTCTGCCAATTATTATAATGTAAATGTAATCATACTTGCTTTAAAAAGTCTAAAGGAAACAATGCTTTAAAGTGTTTTTATATTTTTCTTTAGACAAATCTGAGAAATACTGGTTTCCCAAAAGGACAGTTAATTCTAGTCCTACTTTTAAACCCTTAGTTCTTTTATTTTTTTTTCATGACACATTTTAATTGGCAGTAACAAAACATGCGGGTATCCTATTTTACTAGTGTAATAAGCAACTATTTTTAAAGGCTCTGGGCCTCTTAAAAGTGATACATAGGAAATCCTTTATTAAGCCAATTAGTAAGTATGTGTGTCAATTTGTTTTGTTTTTGGCTTACTTTATTGATGTCTACTGCTAAACAATCCCCATTGTTAAATACATCCTCGAGTATAGCTTTTAAACAACTCAGGCCTTTTAAAATATACACTTAATTTTCTTATGTAAGTCACTGCTGCTGCTGTTAAGTCGCTTCAGTCATGTCTGACTTTGTGCGACCCCATAGAAGACAGCCCACCAGGCTCCTCTGTCCCTGGAATTCTCCAGGCAAGAACCCTGGAATGGGTTGCTAGTTCCTTCTCCAAAGCATGAAAGTGAAAAGTGAAAGTGAAGTTGCTCAGTCCTGTCTGACTCTTAGCAACCCTATGGACTGCAGCCTACCAGGCTCCTCCATCCATGGGATTTTCCAGGCAAGAGTACTGGAGTGGGTTGCCATTGCTTTCTCTGATATAAATCACTAAGATACATTTAAAGAATATCCATTATTTGTTACATACATCTGCATATTTCAAAATTTTTATATTCTGTGGAATGGAAATATTTCTTTTATGAATAGGTATGGTAAATTTGTTTGCACATGTATATGTTTGAAATAATTAAAATTTTAATAGATAGAGATTCATAAACTTCTTTATCACTCTGGGACCTGTTAGATTATTCCTTTGCTTGGTGCTTGTCCTCAGCTGTATATTGATAATAGATTCATTATATCACCCTCAATCTGAAAAGTTTATTTTCATCACAGCTACCAGAAAATCAAGCTGTGTCATAAGGACCCAAACTTAGCCCATTAAGAAAATCACATTGGCCCCTGATTACCCCCAGAAACCTCTAGAACTAGTATATAGGACATATTTAGGAGTAATTGAATTTAGAGGGGAGAATGTATAGTGAGAAACAGACTTAGAATATATTATTTGAAAATATCTAATTTTTTTTCCAGAAAAGCTTATATACACAGAAAAACCTGCACATGGACATGTACAGCAGTTTAATTAATAATTGCCCAAACTTAGAAGCAAGCATGACGTCCTAGCAAGTAAACTATTGTGCATCCAGACAAATTCAGACTAAAACAAAATGAGCTATCAAGCCAGGAAAAGACATGGAAGAGTATTAAGTGCATACTACTAACTGAAAAAAGCCAATCCAAAAAAAAAAGCAGAGATTATATGATCTCAAATATGGCATTTTGGAAAAGGTAAAAAAAAATGAGAAAATAAAATGATTAGTACTTTCTAAGAGTAAGTAGTAGAAAGATAGGCAGAGCAAAGAGGGATTTTAAGGCACTGAAAACACTGCATTATATTTTAATGGTGGATATATGTCATTATATATTTGTCCAAACCAATAGAACATACAACACTAGAAGGAAATTGAAGGGAAACTGTGGACTTTGGGTGATTGTGATGTGCTAATGTAGGTTCATCCTTGGTACCATTCTAGTGAGTGATGTTGATAAAGCAGAATGCTACACATGTGCAGGGTAAAGGGTATTTGGGAAAACACCCTCTCCCTGTACTTTCCATTGTGAATTTAAAACACTGCTCTAAAAAAGAAACTGTTGAAAAATATTTCTAGAAATACATTCTTAGGTTCACTGGACTTTGAGTTGCCTAATGGCATTGAGTCCTTACTGGAAGGAGAAAGGCCAAGAAGAGGTACACTAGAACAATTTAAACTTGCCTCTGGGTGCCAGCCAAGTCAGAGTCTTAGCTGCTTTACAACAACTATGGAATGACATTCTAACAGACTTTAGAACAAATGGCTCAGGCTAACTCTCAAAACTGGATAAATCTACATAAGCAGTGCTGAGTCAAGGGCATAAGAAAACAATTTGAAGCCATGGTTTGAATATAACACTATGACTGTACAAAAGTAGACAGGTTCAGAAGCAAAAGAATATCACTAGAACCATGAACTCCCTGATGTTCAAGCTGGTTTTAGAAAAGGCAGAGGAACCAGAGATCAAATTGCCAACATCCGCTGGATCATGGAAAAAGCAAGAGAGTTCCAGAAAAACATCTATTTCTGCTTTATTGACTATGCCAAAGCCTTTGACTGTGGATCACAATAAACTGTGGAAAATTCTGAAAGAGATGGGAATACCAGACCACCTGACCTGCCTCTTGAGAAATCTGTATGCAGGTCAGGAAGCAACAGTTAGAACTGGACATGGAACAACAGACTGGTTCCAAATTACATCTATTTCTGCTTTATTGACTATGCCAAAGCCTTTGACTGTGGATCACAATAAACTGTGGAAACTTCTGAAAGAGATGGGAATACCAGACCACCTGACCTGCCTCTTGAGAAATCTGTATGCAGGTCAAGAAGCAACAGTTAAAAGTGGACATGGAACAACAGACTGGTTCCAGATAGGGAAAGGAGTGCGTCAAGGCTGTATATTGTCACTCTGCTTATTTAACTTCTATGCAGAGTACATCATGAGAAACGCTGGACTGGAAGAAACACAAGCTGGAATCAAGATTGGCGGGAGAAATATCAATAACCTCAGATATGCAGATGACACCACTCTTGTGGCAGAAAGTGAAGAGGAGCTAAAAAGCCTCTTGTTGAAAGTGAAAGAGGAGAGTGAAGAAGTTGGCTTAAAGCTCAACATTCAGAAAACGAAGATCATGGCATCTGGCCCCATCACTTCATGGGAAATAGATGGGGAAACAGTAGAAACAGTGTCAGACTTTGTTTTTTTGGGCTCCAAAATCACTGCAGATGGTGACTGCAGCCATGAAATTAAAAGACACTTACTCCTTGGAAGGAAAGTTATCACCAACCTAGATAGTATATTCAAAAGCAGAGACATTACTTTGCCCACTAAGGTCCGTCTAGTCAAGGCTATGGTTTTTCCTGTGGTCATGTATGGATGTGAGAGTTGGACCAGGAAGAAGGCTAAGCGCCAAAGAATTGATGCTTTTGAGCTGTGGTGTTGGAGAAGACTCTTGAGAGTCCCTTGGACTGCAAGGAGATCCAACCAGTCCATTCTGAAGCAGATCAACTCTGGGATTTCTTTGGAAGGAATGATGCTAAAACTGAAGCTCCAGTACTTTGGCCACCTCATGAGAAGAGCTGACTCATTTGAAAAGACCCTGATGCTGGGAGGGATTGGGGGCAGGAGAAGAAGGGGAGACAGAGGATGAGATGACTGGATGGCATCACTGACTCAATGGACATGAGTCTGAGTGAACTCCAGGAGTTAGTGATGGACAGGGAGGCCTGGCGTGCTGCAATTCATGGGGTCACAAAGAGTCGGACATGACTGAGCGACTGGACGGAACGGATGTTCCTTCTATTCCTGCTTTCTGGAGAGTTTTTTTTTATCATAAATGGATGTTGAATTTTGTCAAAGGCCTTCTCTGCATCTATTGAAATAATTCTATGGCTTTTATTTTTCAATTTGTTAATGTGGTGAATTACATTGATTGATTTGCACATATTGAAGAATCCTTGCATCCCGGGAATAAAGCCCACTTGGTCATGGTGTATGATCTTTTTAGTGAGTTGTTGGATTCTGATGGCTGGAATTTTGTTAAGGAGTTTTGCATTTATGTTCATCGGTGATATTGGCCTGTAGTTTTCTTTTTTTGTGGCATCTTTGTCAGGTTTTGGTATTAGGGTGATGGTGGCCTCACCATCTAGGAAAGTTGTACTTTTCTAAGAATTTGTCAGTTTCTTCCAGGTTGTCCATATTGTTGGCATATAACTGCTGATAGTAGTCTCTTATGATCCTTTGTATTTCTGTGTTGTCTGTTGTGATCTCTCCATTTTCATTTGTAATTTATTGATTTGACTTTTCTCCCTTTGTTTCTTGATGAGTCTGGCTAATGGTTTGTCAATTTTATTTATCCTTTCAAAGAACCAGCTTTTGGCTTTGTTTATTTTTGCTATGGCCTATTTTGTTTCTTTTGCATTTATTTCTGCCCTAATTTTTAAGATTTCTTTTCTTCTACAAACTCTGGGGTTCTCCATTTCTTCCTTTTCTAGTTGCTTTAGGTGGAGAGTTAGGTTATTTATTTGACTTTTTTCTTGTTTCTTGAGGTATGCCTGTATTGCTATGAACTTCCTTCTTAGCACTGCTTTTATAGTGTCCCACAGGTTTTGGGTTGTCGTGTTTTCATTTTCATTCATTTCTAAGCATATTTTGATTTCTTTTTTAATTTCTTCTGTGATTTGTTGGTTATTCAGAAGCGAGTTATTCAGCCTGCATATGTTGGAGTTTTTAATAGTTTTTCTCCTGTAATTGAGATCTAATCTTAATGCGTTATAGTCAGAAAAGATGCTTGGAATGATTTCAATTTTTCTGAATTTATCAAGGTTAGATTTATGGCTCAGGATGTGATTTATCCTGGAGAAGATTCTGTGAGCACTTGAGAAAAAGGTGAAATTCATTGTTTTGGGGTGAAATGTCCTATAGATATCAATTAGGTCTAGCTGGTCTGTTGTAACATTTAAAGTTTGTGTTTCTTTGTTAATTTTCCGTTTAGTTGATCTGTCCATAGGTGTGAGTGGGGTATTAAAGTCTCCCACTATTATTGTGTTATTGTTAATTTCCACTTTCATACTTGTTAGCATTTGTCTTACATATTGCAGTGTTCCTATGTTGGGTGCATATATATTTATAATTGTTATATTTTCTTCTTGGATTGATCCTTTGGTCATTATGTAGTGGCCTTCTTTGTCTCTTTTCACAGCCTTTGTTTTAAAGTCTTTTATCTGATATGAGTATTGCTACTCCTACTTGCTTTTGGTCTATATTTGCATGGAATATCTTTTTCCAGCGCTTCACTTTTAGTCTGTATGGTCCCTTGTTTTGAGATGGGTCTCTTGTAGGCAGCATATATAGGGGTCTTGTTTTTGTATCCATTCAGCCAGTGTTTGCCTTTTGGTAGGGGCATTCAACCCATTTACATTTATGGTAATTATTGATAAGTATGATCCCATTGCCATTTACTTTATTGTTTTGGTATATGAGTATTGCTACTCTTGCTTTCTTTTTGTCTCTATTTGCGTGGAATACCTTTTTCCAGCCCTTCACTTTCGGTCTGTATATGTCTCTTGTTTTGAGGTGGGTCTCTTGTAGGCGGCATATATAGGGATCTTATTTTTGTATCCATTCATCCAGTCTTTGCCTTTTGGTTGGGGCACTCAACCCATTTACATTTAAGGTAATTATTGACAAGTATGATCCCGTTGCCATTTACTTTACTGTTTTGGGTTCAGGTTTATACTTCCTTTTTGTGTTTCCTGTCTAGAGAATATCCTTTAGCATTTGTTGGAGAACTGGTTTGGTGGTGCTGAATTCTCTCAGCTTTCGCTTGTCTGTAAAGCTTTTGATTTCTCCTTCATATGTGAATGAGATCCTTGCTGGCTACAGTAACCTGGGCTGTAGGTTATTTTCTTTCATCACTCTAAGTATGTCTTGCCATTCCCTCCTGGCCTGAAGAGTTTCTATTGAAAGATCTGCAGTTATCCTTATGGGAATCCCCTTGTGTGTTATTTGTTGTTTTTCCCTTGCTGCTTTTAATATTTGTTCTTTGTGTTTGGTCTTTGTTAATTTGATTAATATGTGTCTTGAGGTGTTTCGCCTTGGGTTTATCCTATTTGGAACTCTCTGGGCTTCTTGGACTTGAGTGATTATTTTTTTCCCCATTTTAAGGAAGTTTTCAACTATTATCTCCTCAAGTATTTTCTCATGGTCTTTCTTTTGTCTTCTTCTTCTGGGACTCCTATAATTCGAATGTTGGAGTGTTTATATTTTCCTGGAGGTCTCTGAGATTGTCCTCATTTCTTTTAATTTGTTTTTCTTTTTAATTTCAGATTGATTTATTTCTACCATTCTATCTTCTATTTCACTAATCCTATCTTCTGCATCCATTATTCTACTATTTGTTGCCTCCAGAGTATTTCTGATCTCAGTTATTGCATTATTCACTATATATTGACTCTTTTTTATTTCTTCTAAGTCCTTGTTAAACCTTTCTTGCATCTTCTCAACCCTTGTTTCCAGGCTATTTATCTGTGATTCCATTTTCATTTCAAGATTTTGGATCATTTTCACTATCAATATTCTGAATTCTTTCTCAGGTAGATTCCCTATCTCTTCCTCTTTGATTTGGTTTGGTGGGCATTTCTCCTCTTCCTTTACCTACTGGGTATTCCTCCATCTGTTCATCTTGGTTATATTGCTGCGTTTGGTGTGGGCCTTTCTATATTCTGGGAATTTGTGGAGTTCTCTTTAGTATGGAATTTCCTCACTGTGGGCGAGGTTGTATCAGTGGCTTGTCAAGGTTTCTTGGTTAGGGAGGCTTGTGTTGGAGTTCTGGTGGGTGGAGCTGGATTTCTTCTCTCTGGAGTGCAATGGAGTGACCAGTAATGGGTTATGAGATATCAGTGGTTTTGGAGTAACTTTGAGCTGCCTGTATATTGAAGCTCAGGGCTGTGTTCCTGTGTTGCTGGAGAATTTGTGTGGTATGTCTTCAGAGGTGGCCAGGAGGATAAAAGAGGGAAATGAAAAGAAGAGAGACAGATCCAGCCAGTAATCAGTTCCCTAAGTGTTCTCCACCTTCTGGAACACACAGAGATTCACAGAGTTGGGTAGAGAAGAAAAGGGGGAGGGAAGAGACAGAGGCCATCTGGTGGAGAAAAAGGAGAGTCCAAAGTAGAAGAGAATGGTTAAGCCAGTAATCTCACTCTCTTGCTAGTAACTGAAGAGAAGAGGAACTATATTGACCTTACACAGTTCAAAGACTCGCAGCTCCTCAGTTACCTTGAAGAAGAGGAAACCTTCCTCATTCTTAATGAAGCAAAAGTCACACCAGCCATTAATTATATTCCAAGACAGAAGTACCTCCTCTACCACCTTCCCTGTTCTTAATATATGAATCTCAATGTCCAAACAAACAGAAGAACAACTCTATATTTGAAAAGCTTTCAGAGGAGCTAGGGGTCAGAGATAAAAGCATTTGAAGTGAGAAATAGATATAATCATTAAAGAAGGAGAACCTAATAGCATGATTCAGTTTGCTCTATGATGAAAAAAATACAGTGACAGAAGCTATTGGAGAGGCACTGAATATAATCACTATGATGACATTTATAATCGCAAGATTTTGAAAGGGAGAGTTTTGTGTGAAATATATGAGCAGGAAAGAAAAAAAAAAAAAAGAAAGCCACAAGAATTATTAAAAAAACAACCACCACCACAAAAAGAGTATATATGGTGTTTGCTTTAAAAATAGTTTTTTTTTTTGAAAGGTAATAGTAGGTTATAAAGATAAAAATTAAAGGAGAAATATTGGACTTAAAAATTAAAAAAGGTTTAAAAGAAAAAGAAGGGAAAAAGAAAAGCAAAAACAATCACACAACCATATCAACAACAACAAAAAAAAAACGGAAAAAGAAAAGCAAAATCAGTCACACAACAATATCAACCCAAAAAAAAAAAAGAGGAAAAAAAAAGCAAAAACAATCACACAACAATATCAACAACAACAAAAAGGAATGATCGTAAGAATAGTAAAGATATATCTGGCCATTTGGTGTTGTGGGTGGTGTGGAGTCACTTCCAAGGCGGTTCCCTGTGTTTAATTTCTTCTGTTTGCTGGTCTCTTCAGTGTCTGACTTCTGGCCTGTCACAGGGTGGGTGGTGGTGGACACCTTTTTTTTTTTTTTTTGGCTCACTTGTTCAGTTGCACTGTGGGGAGGGAGGGATGCTACAAACAAGTATCACTGGCATGTGCTTGCAGTGTCTCAGCCCCGCTGGGCCTGCCCCTGCTCACGCACACCCCTCAGGCTCTCCGTTGCTCCGCAGGGAACTGTCTGAGGCAGGCCCTAGGCTGCATGCACCTCCCCAGTCTAAGCCGCTCAAGTTTGGTGCTCAGATAGCCCAGAGGCAGAGATTCAGTTGGGCCTGCATTTTGTGCCCTTCCCAAGTCCGAGTAGCTCAGGTGTTTGGCGAGAGCAGCTGCTGCAACTTGCCTTTCCTGTCTCGGCTGCTCAGTTTTCTGGGTGTATCGCTGGTGTCCCTTCTCTGGCAGTGATGACTGTCCAGAACCCCCAGAAATCTTAGTTAGTGAAGAAGCCTGCTTGCATTTTGGTATGTAATGTCTCTCTTGGGCTGTGATTGCCCCCTTCCAGCCCTTACGGCTCTGGCTGCCTGTCGCTGGAGGGGGATGGTCTGCAGCCGGCTAGTTCTGTTCCATCCTTTGTTCTGTGCCTGGTACTGGCGATGTTTTATGTTTGAGCTTTTCACGCGGTAGCTATCCCACAGTCTGGTTTGCTAGCCCAAGTTGGTTCGCTGTTCCAGCCCGAATCTTACCAAGCACTGCAGCCCGCGCCTCCCTGCCCAGCCCCCACTTGCTAGTGGTGGATGCAGGCGTCTGTGCTGCTTCTCCGCTGGGGGAGTTACTGTTGGTTGAAGTGTCCAGTAATGAGTTATGAGATGTCAATGGTTTTGGAGTAACTTTGAGCTGCCTGTATATTGAAGCTCAGGGGTGTGTTCCTGTGTTGCTGGAGAATTTGTGTGGTATGTCTTGCTCTGGAACTTGTTGGTCCTTGGGTGGTGCTTACTTTCAGTGTAGGTATGGAGGCATTTGATGAGCTCCTATCGATTAATGTTCCCTGGAGTCAGGAGTTCTCTGATGTTCTCAAGATTTCGACTTAAGCCCCCTGCTTCTGGTTTTCAGTTTTATTTTTACAGTAGCCTCAAGACTTCTCCATCTATACAGCACCATTGATAAAACATCTAGGTTAAAGATGAAAAGTTCTTTCCACACTGAGGGACACCCAGAGAGTTCACTGTTTTTGAAGACAATGATCTGCTTTTCTGGGTGCCTGATGTCCTCTGCCAGCATTCAGAAGTTGTTTTGTGGAATTTACTCAGTGTTGAAATGTTCTTTTGATGAATTTGTGAGGGAGAAAGTGGTCTCCCCGTCCTATTCCTTCGCCATCTTAGGACCACCTCCTAGTAGATTTCTTAAACTGCTATAAGTAGCTAATGCCCATTATAATAAGAATAACAAAAGTATATAAAGAGAGACAAAATTTCCTTATTTAAGTTGCATCCACTTGGAAAAACCAACATTATTCTGAAGTATGTTCATATACACTTTTCTATATGCTCAAATAGTATGTTGTTGTTTAGTCGCTACATTGCAACTCTTTGCAACTTTATGCCAACTCTTTGCAACCTAATGGACTGTAGCCCGCAAGTCTCCTTTGTCCAGGGATTCTCCAGGCAAGATTACTAGAGTGGGTTGCAATTTCCTTCTCCAGGGGATCTTCCCAAACCAGAGATGGAACCCATGTTTCCTGCATTGGCAGACAGATTCTTTATCACTGAACCACCTGGGACACACACAGAAAAATACTTACTTGCCTGCTTATTTTCTTTTCTTGGGTTGATATTTTACATCCAAATGAATCTGCCCATAGATTCACTCTGAGTGTTTGTCTTTAAAATACAGATTCCTGGGCCCCACTCTAAACTTATTGAATCTGAACTTTCAAAGAAGTTTAATGAGTTTTATAATCAGAAGAATCTGATAAATGTTGCAACTTGCTTTTTTTTGTTTGTTTGTTTTTATTTTTATTTTAGTTTATTTTTTTGTTTTGTTTTACAATACTGTATTTGTTTTGTTATACATTGACATGAATCAGCCACGAGTATACATGAACTCCCAATCCCGACCCCCGCCTCCCCCCTCCCGCCACACACCTTCTCTCTGGATTATCCCCATGCATCAGTCCCAAGCATCCTGCATCCTGCATCAAACCTGGACTGGCGATTCGTTTCACTTATGATATCATACATGTTCACTGCCACTCTAATTTAGAATGATAGTAATGATAAACCTGTACGCAAGACAGCAAAAGAGACACAGATGTATAGAACGGCCTTTTGGACTCTGCAACTTGCTTTTATCTCTTGACAGTATACCACGGTTAGCCTTTCAGGTTCATGCCTATATGTCAAAGTCATTATCTCTTGGTAGGAGTATGGACAGATTAACCAATTCAATTCCAAAAGAAAATCAAATTATTTGGTTTACAAATGACACTAGTAAGAAAAGTTAAGAGGCAAAAGACAGACTAGGAGAAAAAAATCTGCAACATATATAACAAAGGGTTAATATTCTTAATAGACAAGAAGGCTTACAAATTGAGAAGCTAAAAAAAAAGAGCAAGAGAAATAAAGAAGTTTAAAAAGAAGGGGGCACTGTTGTGGTAGGAGGTAGACTCTGAGATAGCATTAGTATGCATCATGTTAATTAAGTAACCTTTGCATCAATACCTATGGAAGGGAGACAAAGGAAACAGGAGTGGGTAGAGGGAGTAGAGCTGTGTTGTAGGGCCAAAGATAATCTCAAGTAGAATGGCCCTTTGCAGTTATCCCTCATCACTTTCTTTCATGGCCATCATGAGAGGGTCTGCAATGTGGCTGTCCATTCATTTTCAGTTTACACCCATGCACCACAGCAATCCATCCATGAACCAAGCTCAGGCTTTTTCCTTTTTCATCAATTAGTCTCAAGGGATACTCACAGATGCTGGCATAGAAGTGTGAACATAGGAAGTGATGCTTGTGAAATAGTGGTGGATGACATAGGAGTCTGGGCTACCCGCTCATATAGCTACTTGACTTCTCTGGCCCTACTTGTACTGGATTTACTACTTCCTTACAAGAGCTTACTGTTAGGCCCATTTGACCTTAGAATTTAGTGGGTCAGAAAGAACCCAGTTTGTGATGAGAAGCTGTGGCCACATACTCACCTGGTGTCCCATGATTAGCTTGTTCTGTGTCTGCTAGGACCCAGCAGCACACTGGGAGTTGCTTTTAAAGACATACGATTCTCTGAAGGTAGCATGGCCCTTTTCCAAAACCCCAGGAGTTTGCACTGTGATTATCCCATGAGATTTTCCATAAATCTAACATAGCAGCTTTTTCCTACCTTTAATATCATAGAGTACTCTGGTCACAGGGCTCAAGAAAAGGCTTCTTGTACTGGAGTGTAGACTGGTGCAGAGCACTTCCTGCTCTGACCTCCACTCAAGTTATCAGTCTTAACATCATCTAGCATATGGATCAGAGCAGTATTCCCAAGTGAGGAATATACTGCCTCCAGAGCCTGACGAGGCCAACCAAATGGTACACTTTTCTTCCTTGTGGTGAGCGGTGCAAAGTGTCATAATTTGTCCTTTACCTTGGATGGGATTACAGAGAATGCCCCTGACCTTAGTGGATACCTAAGAAATGTATTGATGTGCCAAGCCCTTGAATCATCATAGGATTTGTCTCCCATGTTGTCTATCACCAAGGCCATCGATGTGTGAGACACTTTTTGCTCATCTAGACTTATCTGCATAATTTCTCCATGGATCAATGTGATGTTCTGTGGGGTACCCAGATCCCTTGCGACTATATTACAACAAAGGGCAAGAGGGTTAACATAGCATAGTAACAAAATCACAAATGTCTATTGTTGTCTGTCCCACGTGAATCTGAACATTTTCTGATCCTCTTTTCTGAAGAGTGTAGAAAATGACACATTCAGAAAATTAATGGCAGTACACCATGTGCCTGAGGGTATGCTGATCTGCTCTAGCGAATATACTACAGCTAGCACAGTGGCAGACGTTAGGACCACTGCTTGGTTGAGCTTACGATAGCCTATCATTTTCCAAGATCTATCTTTTTCCCTGTGGGTAAGATTGGTGAATTAAATATAGATATGACAGAGTCTAACACCCCTGCATGCTTAAGTCTTTAAGAATGACACTAACTTTCACACTCTCGTGCCAAATACAGCATTATTTTTCCCACTATTCCATTTTGGAAAATATTTCAAACTTATAAAAGTTAAAGTATGATACAGTAAACACTCATGTAGACACCAACTAGATTCTAAACTTGACATTGTATTATATTTGCTTTGTCATGTATTTATCCATTCCATTCTTCTATCCATGTGTTAAGCCATTTAATTCTTGGATGCATTTCAAAGTAAGCTGTAAACACCAGGACATGTCTGCTGAAACAATTCAATATGCATCTCATTAGAGATCGAAGTTTGTTTACAGTTCTTGTTTTAGGTAAAATTTTCATACAGTGAAATGTACAAATCTTAAGTGTACCATTTGATGACTTTGACAAATGCCTATAACACTGTGTTTCATACCATTTAAGTACCTCCCATGCACAGCACATACACATACGTGGGACAAGCCCCATCTGGCTGAGCTAACAAGCTACTTATCTAGTCATATGCACATAGGTTAGACAAGGGCCTCCCCACCCCCGAACCCCATGGACCCAGGGACCATATCTCCTTGATTCACAGTTGACTGACGACTGACACAATGGCCAGCTGGCGCCATGAGCTCTCCCAACACAGCCAGCTTCAGGTGAGCTAACGGCACACACCTGCCTGGTCTGAAGAGCCCGCCCCACACCATAGGTGCCCCCTCCCATAGCTGTAGCTACCTTCTCCTTCCCCCTGAAGTGCTTTGGGATTCTTGTCAGGTAGGAGCCAGGAGGTAGGCACCCAGGTTGGTTATGACGGGAGATATGACCATGATCACAGAGCACACGTGCTCTGTGCTGACCAAGGTGCCAGTCTCAGGGCAGGTCCACTCAGGCCTCTGAGAAGACCCTGGGAAGAGAACGAAGGAGCAAGAGTTCACTTATACACCAACCAAGCCTTTCTGCAGAGGGCAGGACCACTACTTGGTTGAGCTTACGATAGCCTGTCATTTTCCAAGATCTATCTTTCTGCAGGAAGAGCTTATGCCTGGCATTGAGCTGGAAGAAAGCAGCCATGTTCCCCACACCTGGGAAAAGGGATGGAGCGGCCACAGACCTGATTGGGTGAGGGGAAGGTATGGGGCCCTGGGAGGGAGAACAAGAGGCCCATTTGGTGTTTTTTGATTTTTGGCTGAGGCATGTGGGATCTTAGTTCCCCGACCAAGGATTGAACCTGTGCCCCCTGCAGTGGAAGTGAGAAGTCTTAACCAGGGAAGTCTCTCATTTAGCATTTTGTTCCTGCCATCGTCCTCAGACTGGCAGGTACACGGTGGGGAGGGGATAGTGCTGACTCCATTCCAAGCAAGACTTTGTGGAGCCATCACTCTGGCCAGGAAGTCCTATTAGTTGCCCATGCCTCTGGCCTATAGGTCTGAGCCCCTGGCCCTGATTTGCCCTCTAAGCTTCTGCCTCTGAGCCCTCTACCACCCCTCATCCCTGGTCTCTCCTATCCAGGCCCTCAGCCAGCCCTGCTGTCCTCCAGCCTCTCCTTCCCTGGTTAGGACTCCACAGCTTAATTATGCTCCAGCACTGCATTCTCCTGTTCCCCTTGCTATAAAACTGCCTGCCTAATTTAGCTCTTTAGATCTATTTAGATCTCTAATTAATATGACAATTGGAGAGTGTATCTCCCCCACCTCTGCCCCTTTTTTCTTTGTTTTCCAAAATCTGTTTGCCTTTCCCAAGTCTTCACAACTGATGTTAGAACTGTAAAGCACATCATGTCAGTGGCTGCAATGAAACTAAATCTCTGTTCAAAAATGCTTATTCATATTGTATTCCAAACGTTTTATTTCATGTGCTTTTATCACTAGCAACAAGCCATTGGAGAAATATGTACTAAATGTAAATCAAGTTAGACCAGCCATGGGTCCTTTTGAAGTAACTGGTCAGAACAAAGTCAAAGAGTAAAGTGGAAAGGGAGTTCCTTTTAATTAGGAAACAGGGTTTTATATATCCTCTCAATCAATATATTTTTGTCTTCCTTTTTATCTTCCGTGTAATAGGGAAGAAAGAAGTAGCCAGAAAATGGGGCAGTTGAAAAAGCAAACAAAGTTAAACTAGTTTGCAAAGTTGAGGCCAATGGTTCTCAAAGTTGAACCGAATCAAAGTCACCTATGGCTCTGGGGCAGGGCCTGAGAATTTTCATGCTAGCATGTTCCCAGGTGGAACTAATGCTATTGGTCTGGGGACCACACTTCTGAGAAGCACTGCTTTTGGGGTTGTGCTGAGTTAGCCTGAAGGTCACGAGTCTCTGGTCCTGGAAAAACTTCATCAGCATGTGAACCAGAGGAGACTCTAGCTCAACGGGGCTTGGGCAGAGCTCAGCAACCCGCTCCTGGGGCTCCTACAGTGGCCAAAGAGCACAGGTTAGAGCCAGGACCTCCTGTCGAAGGGCTGGTCTCTTCTGGAGTTGTCTAACTCCCGTCCTCATGCCTCCCTCTTTCTGGATGGTGGAGGGAACTGAGACACCAATAAACCTAAGGAAACGTGGCCTAAAATTAATTCCCTGCTGCTGAGCAAGGGTGGTTCTCAGACTGAGCAAGCGTCAGAATCCCCTGGGGCAGGGGTGGTTGGAAAACCCCAGATTGCTGGGCCCACCCCCTACCACCACCCCCAAACTTTGGGATGGTAGGTCTAGAGTGGTGGTAACTGAGAATGTCAGTTTCCAGCAAGTTCCCAGGTGATGCTGACCAATGCCTCTTGGCCAAGAGAATAAAAAGGCTTCTGTGTTCTTATGACTGAGGCAGAGAGGCTGCTGAGAAAGATGCAGGCCAGGAGAGCCTGAGCAGAGACTGGGGATTTACTTGGTACCAGACTAAAAATTCTGACTGACTGGATTTTTGTAGAGTTAAGGATTACTGAGAAAAGCACCAAATTATATACAGTATTTACTCATTCTAAGTACATTGGAAACTAATATATATGGATGATGTTATTTACATTCAGCTATTTCAACAAAGGGAAGAGGCTTGCGGTAGGCCCTTTACATGTTATTTCATTTGCTTCTCACAACAAACAAATGGAAGAAGACATCAATTTTTTTAAAAGTCTTCATTTTTTTCAGATGAGCCTCAAAGAGCTCATGACCTGCCTAAGATCACACAGCTGATAAGAGCTGGACTGAGTTGAGGTCTGGCTCCAAAGTCCTTTCCACTATACCCTGTTCATGAATGCATCCTCACTGAAAGAGCAGAGGAAACAAGGGAGAGTGTTTTCAGGGAAATCATGATAGAAACAAAATATCTGCCATGGAGAGTAAGTAATGAGGAGGGAGACTGAAGGGATGGGTTGGGACTAGATTGCAAAGGGCCTTGAAAGTCACCCAAGGCGTTTGCACTTTATCACAGTCAAGGATCACCACAAACTGTGTGGATCACCACAAATTGTGGAAAATTCTGAAAGAGATGGGAATACCAGACCACCTGACCTGCCTCCTGAGAAATCTGTATGCAAGTCAAGAAGCAACAGCTAGAACTGGACATGGAAATGGAGAAAAGACAATCTCTTTAACAAGTGGTGCTGGGAAAACTGGTCAATCACTTGTAAAAGAATGAAAATAGAAAACTTTCTAACACCATACACAAAAATAAACTCAAAACGGATTAAAGATCTAAACGTAAGACCAGAAACTATAAAACTCCTAGAGGAAAACATAGGCACAACACTCTGACATAAATCACAGCAAGATCCTCTGTGACCCACCTCCCAGAGTAATGGAAATGAAAGCAAAAGTAAACAAATGGGATCTAATTAAACTTAAAAGCTTTTGCACAACCAAGGAAACTATAAGCAAGGTTAAAAGACAGCTTTCAGAATGGGAGAAAATAATAGCAAATGAAGCAACTGACAAAGAACTAATCTCAAAAATATACAAGCAACTCCTGCAGCTCAATTCCAGAGAAATAAACAACCCAATTTAAAAAATGGGCCAAAGAGCTAAACAGACATTTCTCCAAAGAAGGCGTATAGATGGCTAACAAACACATGAAAAGATGCTCAACATGACTCATTATCAGAGAAATGCAAATCAAGACCACAATGAGGTACCATCTCATGCCAGTCAGAATGGCTGCTATCCAAAAATCTACAAACAATAAATGCTGGAGAGGGTGTAGAGAAAAGGGAATCCTCTTATACTGTTGGTGGGAATGCAAACTAGTACAGCCACTATGGAGAAGAGTGTGGAGATTCCTTAAAAAACTGGAAATAAAACTGCCTTATGACCCAGCAATTCCACTGCTGGGCATACACACTGAGGAAACCGGAATTGAAAGAGACACGTGTACATCGCAACACTGTTTATAATAGCCAGGACATGGAAGCAACCTAGATGTCCATCAGCAGATGAATGGATAAGAAAGCAGTGGTACATATACACAATGGAATATTCAGTTCAGTTCAGTTCAGTTGCTCAGTCATGTCTGACTCTTTGCGACCCCATGAATCACAGCACACCAGGCCCCCCTGTCCATTACCAACTCCCAGAGTTCACTCAGCCTCGCGTCCATCAAGTCAGTGATGCCATCCAGCCATCTCATTCAGTTTTTGGACTCATTGGGAGAAGGTGAGGGTGGGATGATTTGAGAGAATAGCACTGATACATGTGTATTATCATACGTGAAACAGATCGCTAGTCCAGGTTTGATGAATGAGACAGGGTGCTCAGGGCTGGTGCACTGGGATGACCCAGAGGGATGGTACTGGGAGGGAGTTGGGAGGGGGGTTCAGGATGGGGAACATGCATACACCCTGGGTGGATTCATGTTAATGTATGGCAAAACCACTACAATATTGTAAAGTAATTAGCCTCCAATTAAAATAAATTTAAAAAAGAAAAGAACTGGACATGAAACAACAGACTGGTTCCAAATCCGGAAAGGAGTACGTCAAGGCTGTATGTTGTCACCCTGCTTATTTATTTTACATGCAGAGTACATCATGAGAATTGCTGGGGTGGATGAAGCACAACCTGGAATCAAGATTTCTGGGAGAAATATCAATAACCTCAGATATGCAGATGACACCACCCTATGGCAGAAAGTGAAGAAGAACTAAAGAACCTCTTGATGAAAGTGAAAGAGAAGAGTGAAAAAGCTGGCTTAAAACTCAACATTCAAAAAACTAAGATCATGGTATCTGGTCCCATCACTTCATGGTAAATAGATAGGAAACAGTGGAAACAGTGAGAGACTATTTTGGGGGGGGCTCCAAAATCACTGTAGATGGTGATTGCAGCCATGAAATTAAAAGATGCTTACTCCTTGGAAGAAAAGTTATGACCAACCTAGACAGCATATTCAAAAGCAGAGACATTACTTTGCCAACGAAGGTCTAGTCAAGCCTATGGTTTTTCCAGTAGTCATGTATGGATGTGAGAGTTGGACTGTAAAGAAAGCTGAGCGCCAAAGAATTGATGCTTTTGAAGTGTGGTGTTGGAAAAGACTCTTGAGAGTCCCTTGGACTTCAAGGAGACCCAACCAGTCCATCATAAAGGAAATCAGTCCTGAATATTCATTGGAAGGACTGATGCTGAAGCTGAAACTCCAATAATCTGGCCACCTATGCAAAGAACTGACTCATTGGAAAAGACCCTGATGCTGGGAAAGATTGAAGGTGGGAGGAGAAGGGGATGACAGAGGATGAGATGGCTGGATGGCATCACTGACTCGATGGACATGAGTTTTGGGTGAACTCCGGGAGTTGGTGATGGACAGGGAGGCCTGGTATGCTGCGGTTCACGGGGTCAGAAAGAGTCGGACACGACTGAGCTGAACTGAACTGACAGTCAAGAAGGAGGTGCTGCAGACATTGTAGAAGGGGTGGGATGTTAAATTGTGCGTAGCCTAAGAGAAAGGGAGATGTTAGTAAGAGAGAGGGTGGCTTGATGGAATCAGAGCCCTGGAGCTGGAATCTGACAGATGAGAAAATTGGGGCCCAGAGAAGGGACGTAACTTGCTGGAAGGATGCTGTGGGGTACTGCCCAGCTCTGCTCCATCCCGCCACTTCAATGCTGGAACCCTCAGCCTGTTGGTGATTGGCAGCACATGGCTGGGCCCCACAGCAAATGACTTTCAGCTGAGAGTAGCCACAGTTCCCAAGGCTGTGGACCAATCTCAGGTGGCAGCCTGCATCTAGTGACTGGCCAATGGGGGGACATAAAGCCCTGGCTCCTGTACCAGCATTTAGGACAATTCTGAGGGGCCACACTGGCTCCAGAGCTGCCCGTGTGATGGCTTCATCACAGTTCAACTTCCTCCTCTGACTGGTCCTGCTTTCTTCACTCCCCATGAGTGCTGATTCTGACAGTGCTCCGCAAGAAACCTCCTGCCCACAAAGCTCTGTGTCACACTGTTTTCCTGAGAATGCAGCCCATGATGCTTCCCTAAGATCACAGGCCAATTCAGTAGAGTCAGGACAGGAACCCATGTCTTCTGACTCTGGACCTTTCTATCACACCTGGCTGACTTCCCACACTGATTGATTTCTCTTAGGCTCTTTCTCTGTAACATCCATCCAGGGATTTGGGACAAGTGACCTTAGAGAGTGGGTCAAAGGTTGCTAGGAGAAATGTCCCTCCTGCCCCGGAGCACCCTGCAGGGCAATGAGTTTGTTCAGGTGGAACAGTTAGTGCTGTTACAGGTTCTTCCACAGGGTGAAAATGGGAGGTGCCTTCCTGGCTCCCTGGGGGACTCTTCCACTTGCATGGGTTTGTGACTAAGGAACTCAACCTGGAGCAGGCTGAAATAAAAAAGATCATGTAGGTGGCTGAGGGCTTGAAATCCAAGGCTCTGGACCAGGTAGGGTTAGCCTTGAGAAATAAGTTCTGCCCCAAGACAGAGAGGTGTGCTAGGGGTTTTCAGAGGCACACCACACCCTGCTGAAGCAATTCCCTGCTCCTCATTTTGCAACAAGACCCAGGGGCTCCCAACTGGCATCCATGCTGTGCCCACCTGCAGGATCTGCTCACTGTTTGGTGGTGAAGTATGTGAAACCTCGCATTATGGCCTGTTTACAACCCTATGGAGAAACAGTGGTGGAATTTGTATGGATTCCTTTGCTGCTTTTGCTTATTGCTGTGCAGAGGCAGTCAGATCCAAAGGAGGCCAAACCTAGACTTTCAGCAGCTCCCTGGGCCTCTCAGGATCAACCTTCTGTCTTGGGGAACTGGAGAGGGCCTGAGAGGAGGTCTCTGACCCCAGCTGACAATCAGAAAGCTAAGTACTTAGGGAGTCACAAAGCTTTTGTTTAAACAACAAATCCCCCAAGTAGTAAACACACCAATACTTAGTACAGCATTCACAAAGCCTCAAAGCAAGAAAAGACGAGTGGACCACACACTTTCAGTTCAGTTCAGTTCAGTCGCTCAGTCCTGTCTGATTCTCTGTGACCCCATAAATCACAGCACACCAAGCCTCCCTGTCCATCATCAACTTCCAGAATTCACTAAAACTCACGTCCTTCGAGTCGGTGATGCCATCCAGCCATCTCATCCTCTGTTGTCCCCTTCTCTTCCTGCCCCCAATCCCTCCCAGCATCAAGTCTTTTCCAATGAGTCAACTCTTCGCATGAGTTGGCCAAAGTATTGGAGTTTCAGCTTTAGCATCATCCTTCCACGGAACACCCAGGACTGACCTCCTGNTTTTTCACTCTCCTCTTTCAGTTTCATCAAGAGGCTTTTTAGTTCCTCTTCACTTTCTGCCATAAGGGTGGTGGTATCTGCATATCTGTGGTTATTGATATTTCTCCCAGCAATCTTGATTCCAGCTTGTGCTTCTTCCAGTCCAGCGTTTCTCATGATGCACTCTGCATAGAAGTTAAATAAGCAGAATGACAATATACAGCCTTGACATACTCCTTTTCCTATTTGGAACCAGTCTGTTGTTCCATTTCCAGTTCTAACTGTTCCTTCCTGACCTGCATACAGACTTCTCAAGAGGCAGGTCAGGTAGTCTGGTATTCCTGTCTCTTTCAGAATTTTCCAGTTTATTGTGATCCACACAGTCAAAGGCTTTGGCATAGTCAATAAAACAGAAATAAATATTTTTCTAGAACTCTCTTCCTTTTTCTATGATCCAGCAGATGTTGGCAATTTGATCTCTGGTTCCTCTGACTTTTCTAAAACCAGCTTGAACATCTGGGAGTTCATGGTTCACATATTGCTGAAGCCTGGCTTGGAGAATTTTGAGCATTACTTTACTAGCATGTGAGATGAGTGCAATTGTGCGGTAGTTTGAGCATTCTTTGGCATTGCCTTTCTTTGGGATTGGAATGAAAATTGACCTTTTCCAGTCTTGTGACCATTGCTAAGTTTTCCAAATTTGCTGGCATGTTGAGTGCAGCACTTTCACAGCATCATCTTTCAGGATTTGAAATAGCTCAACTGGAATTCCAGCACCTCCACTAGCTTTGTTCATAGTGATGCTTTCTAAGGCCCACTTGACTTCACATTCCAAGATATCTGGCTCTAGGTGAATGATCACACCATCGTGATTATCTGGGTCATGAAGATCTTTTTTGTACAGTTCTGTGTGTTCTTCCCACGTCTTCTTAATATCTTCTGCTTCTGTTAGGTCCAGACCATAGGCTTTGGCATAGTCAAAAAAGCAGAAATAGATGTTTTCCTAGAACTCTCTTGCTTTTTCCCTGATCCAACGGATGCTAGCAGTTTGTTCTCTGGTTCCTTTGCCTTTTCTAAAACCAGCTTGAACATCTGGAAGTTTGCGGTTCACAGATTGCTGAACCCTGGCTTGGAGAATTTGGGGCATTACTTTACTAGCATGTGAGATGAGTGCAATTGTGTGGTAGTTTGAGCATTCTTAGCAGATTTTAAACTGCACAGCTTATGTAGATATGAAAATGAAAGCTATATTATAGGACTTTGTAGACAGATACCATTAAACTTAACTGCTTAGAGATAGCCTGTCAACATTAAATATTTTTGTTAAGGTCAATAGCCTCATGTATTTAATGGACATTCTTTAATCAGGAATTCCTTTTGAAGAAGGCTTTTTAAGCAGAATTTTCCACATCATCTGTTTAGTGGAGAGTAACGGAATAGCAAGATGAGCATCTGACCTTACCTTTTTCAATGTAGTGATGATAAGCCAGGGAGATTCTAGCACCTAGTTCATGGTCTGGAATTAATAATTATTTCTAGCAATTTTTCAAAAATAAATTATACTATAAAAAATTACTGATGGTCATACCTATGGTTTGGTAGTGTGGTGAGGAAGGAAGAGAAGCACAACTCAATTAAAGGGATTAACTGCATCAATCCTGGGTACTAAGATAGTGAAAGTTGATCTCAGATCCCTAAGTCCCAGCATAGAGGATAGTTCTAGCTACCCTGCATTGTTCAGTTCATTTATTGAAAAAGATGTCTGATGCAAATAATTTATAAGTATTTTTTTCCTAGAAAGTAAATCATTTTGATGAAAATATTTTAAAAAAGATAATTTGCACATGAGATAATACATGTATTTCAATCATATCTTAAAAAATGAGGCAAAACATGTACTTGGATATTTAACTTTTAGCAACAAACCAAGGAGTATAAAGTCCCTTTCTAATTTCACGTGGTCCCATGACACAGATTACATATTAATGACTTTTAATATAAAAACTGAAAGCATCAATTGGAGTTTGATATGGGAAGCCAGACTATAATAGTCAATATGGAATAAGACTTCTTACAGGAAATAGACAATAAAATTGTAGGATCTGATGTGGAAATCTGTGAAAATACGTTACCTCTGCATCTACTGTTAGGCATGAAGAGTCTGTAGGTATCTAGACTCAGCATGTCAAAAAGATAAACAACTGGAATGAAGCAGAGGAGAGCTTGGAGGAGCTGGTGGATCAGTGAAATCCAATGAGAACAAAAGTGGAAACCCAATCCATCACCACAGTTAACAACTGAATTGACCTATAGAAGAAACTGATGTGCTTTGCCACAGTGCTCCACATACACTTGGCTCAGGACTCAAGCTGAAAGAATGTGAGATACAGTGGGACCTAGAGGGACTGCATGAAGAAGGAAATGGCAGTCCACTCCAGTATTCTTTTCTGGAGAATCCTAGGAACAGAGGAGCCTGGTGGGCTGTCGTCTATGGGGTCACACAGAGTTGGACACGACTGAAGCGACTTAGCAGCAGCAGCAGCAGAGGGACTGCATGTCTAACAACTCCCTCAGCCTACCAAGGCAAGTCAACATATTGTTAACAGCACAGAGAAGAGGCAGCAGGAAAGGTAGCCTACACCAACATTCAGGTAGGCTAGCTGCTGCTTCATTTTTAGCTTCCAAGTTTGTCTTACTGCCAACCTTAACATGAAAAAATATTCTTTTGACATTCAGATCAAGTACAGTATACCCTTCAAATTGACATCAGTACATTCCTTTTGATGTTTATATCCCAAATAAAAGCCTAACAAGACATATTTATCTCTAGCAAAGTACATGAACCCTTTCTCCAGAGTAGACAAACTCACCTAGGTCAATTTATTTACTTTTGAGAGGTGTTCATTCCTCTTCTGAGACATTCCTAGCCCCTTAAGTAGCATGTAACTTAATTACAGAGACATAAAGTTTAACTACTCTTAACCCATCCCATGTCAGTATAGAAATGGAAAATAAAAAAAAGTTAAAGTAATCTTTTTCAAATATATTCATACCAAAATAAAGAAGAAATACTCATAGATATTACAACTCTTGTTTCTACAGCCAGTCACATGGTCATAGCTGATTAATAACTTCCTCATTATTCTACCACTTCTATTGTCTCCTTCACTTGCAACAAGAACCATAGTGGTCATGGTTCCTTGCCTGGTAGAATCCCAAAACTTCATTCCTGAAGAATTGGGGCTGTTAGAAATTCTGCTCATATGTAGATAATTGTAGCTTTCCATCAATTTTGATCACAGGATAAGAGAGTACTAAGAGGACCCCCCAGGGATGTCCTACTATTCAGGCAAAGAGTAGCTAGGGAAATGGGTTGACTTGTATCCCCAGAAATGATCATCTTGCCTATCTGATGATATCACTCTTTGATTAACATCCATCCGATAATACAATTTGCCAACACTCAGAACTATATTGTAAAATTAATTGAAAGTCATAGTAAAGTACATAATATATATTTCTATAGATTTTATAGCTATGAGGGATCTACAGAAAGGCAAGAAAATGGCAACCCACTCCAGTACTCTTGCCTAGAGAATCTCATGGACAGAGGAGCCTGGCGGGCTACAGTCCACGGGTCGCAGAGAGTCGGACACGACAGAGCAACTTCACTTTCACTTATAGAAAGGCAATAAAAGTGAACAAAAAGTAATCTAAAAACTAGCACTTCACATGCAATGGCAATCCACTCCAGTATTCTTGCCTGGAGAATCCCATGGACGGAGAAGCCTAGTAGGTTACAGTCCATGGGGTCGCAAAGAGTTGGACACGACTGAGTGACTTCACCTACCATATGTATAGTGTAGTTGTGTTTCAAGTTTCCACCTGCAGTTATACTTAAAAATTTACAAATCAATAGTTTAAGTACTAATCTGTTTTCATTCTGGGTGGCTGAATAATCCTACTCATTTTGAGGCTATTAAGTTGAATGCATGCTAAGTCACTTCAGTTGTGTCCAACTCTGTGCAACCTATGCCCTGTAGCTCATCAAGCTCCTCTCTCCATGGGATTCTCCAAGCAAGAATATTGGAGTGGATTGCCATGCCCTCCTCCAGGGGATCTTCCCAACCCAGGGATCAAACCCACATCTCTTACATCTCCTGCCTTGGCAGTCAGGTTCTTTACCCATAGTGCCATCTGGGAAGCGCATTTGGAAATTTATCCTCCTATATTGTGCCTTATTATTAATTTTGGCTGTTTCCTAAGAAAAGTTTCACTCACTTGTCACAGACAAATTTGGAAAATATACTCCCCTCTGTTCTCTGATGAATGTAATATCCTAGGTCCTTAGAAGAGCAATACTCCCCAAAAACATACTTGAACACTTTTGGTTGAGTTCTGGTCGTCTATGGATATCTTTAGTCACAGATAGTTTCTCTTCCTTGAAATGTAATATGTATTTCCATGAAAGTGAAAGTGAGGTCGCTCAGTCATGTCCAACTCTTTGCGACCGGTGGACTGTAGCCCACCAGGCTCCTCCATCCATGGGATTCTCCAGGCAAGAATACTGGAGTTGGTTGCCATTTCCCTCTCCAGGGGATCTTCCTGACCCAGGGATTGAACCCAGGTCTCCCACATTGCAGGCAGACGCTTTAACCTCTATCATAAGTCATGCTGCTGCTGCTGCCGCTAAGTCGTAGGATGTTCCTAATGTCTCTTAGAATTCTTTATTAGTTCTTCAATAAATAGTCTGTTTGACTCAAGTATTATATTAGGAACAATGAACAAAATCATTTAAGAAATGGTTCCCTCAGATGGATAGAAGAATCAGAGAGCAGTTTACAATGTGGCATTAAAAATAGCAGATATGGATGAAGTGTTATGGAAACAAAAAGAATTTAAAAAAATATCTGCCTGTAAACACTTGGAAGACATCACCAGTTATACCAAACTTCCAGGAGAGATCCACTGAGGTGCCTATTGCTATCTGAAATATGAAGGCTGGAATGCTGTCAGCAACATGGTGATTTAAGATGGTCTTCCTTTCTATCTGCTTTTTAATCAGTGAATTAGATATCCATATATAAACAAAGGCACCTTGTAGATATTTTTAGTCTTAGGTCTTTACCAAGAAACCAAAGAAGAATCTCACTAACCTTGTGCAGTCAATAGGATACAAACAAGTGTCTGTAAGAGCTGCAGAATGGGTGAAGCCAGTGTTTCTCCTAGACTCCTCTTGCCACTATCAGGCAAAACTTGGGCAGTGTTGTCCCTTGCAGGCACACTTCCATGAGGGAGAAGATGCAGAAGTCCAGCCTGCCCAAAGGAAGACTACAATACACCATTTAAAGAAAAGAAAAGTGTGAAATTGGTCACAGCAGAGGCACTAAGACAAATATTCCCAGCACTGTTCTTCCTTCGAGGAAGCACTGAATGGAAATGATTTATCCAGCAGAGTCAGCTGAAGGAAAAGGAAGTAGTGAGTGATAACCCAGCTCCTCCAGTTGGATGTGAGGATTGGAGAAATTAAATTTTCCCCAGCAACACCCATAGTATTAAGGTGGGAGCTCTATATCTGGAGGGAGAGAGATATTGGGAATCAGGCAGATGAGAAATTTCAAATATTAGAGAGGCTAGCTCAGCAGAGAAGTCCACCCACATGCCTGTGTGGAAAACATACCCAGAGATCTCCCTTCTGGTCCATGGAACCCCAATGCACTGAGTACTAAACCTATACCTACCTACCCAGTACCCCCACACCATGCTCCCCCCATCCCCTCATTGACACCTAAGTGAGTGAATGCTAAGTTGCTTTAGCCTAGTCATATCTGACCCTTTGCAACACCATGGACTGTAGAGCACCAGGCTGCTCTGTCTGTGGGATTCTCCAGGCAAGAGTACCAAAGTAGGTTGCCACACCCTCCTCCAGGAATTCTTCTAGACCCAGGGATTGAACTCCTATCTGTTGTGTCTCCTGCATTGGCAGGCAGGTTCTTTAGCACTCGCACCAGTGGAAGCCTGAAGTGCTAAACAGACAGGTCATAGTTGGTGTTCAGTTCAGTTCAGTTGCTCAGTGTGTCTGACTCTTTGCGACCCCATGGACTGCAACACACCAAGCCACCCTGTCCATCACCAACTCCCAAGAGCTTACTCAGACTCATGTCCATCAAGTCAGTGATGCCATCCAACCATCTCATCCTCTGTCAACCCCTTCTCCTCCTACCTTCAATCTTTCCCAGCATCAGGGTCTTTTCAAATGAGTTAGCTCTTTGCATCAGGTGGTCAAAGTATTGGAGTTTCAGCTTCAACATCAGTGCTTTTAATGAATATTCAGGGCTGATTTCCTTCAGGGGACTGGTTGAATCTTGCAGTCCAAGGGACTCTAGAGAGTCTTCTCCAACATGACAGTTCAAAAGCGTCAATTCTTCGGTGCTCAGCTTTCTTTATAGTGCAACTCTCACATCCATACATGATTACTGGAAAAACCATAGCCTTGACTAGACGGACCTTTGTTGGCAAAGTAATGTCTCAGCTTTTTAATATGCTGGCTACGTTGATCATAACTATCCTTCCAAGGAGTAAGAGGCTTTTAATTTCATGGCTATAGTCACCATCTGCAGTGATTTTGGAGCCCCCAAAAAGAAAGCCTGCCACTGTTTCCCCATCTATTTTCCATGCCAGATGCCATGATCTCAGTTTTCTGAAGGTTGAGCTTTAAGCCAACTTTTTCACTCTCCACTTTCACTTTCATCAAGAGGCTCTTAAATTCTTCACTTTCTGCCATAAGGATGTTGTCATCTGCATATCTGAGGTTATTGATATTTCTCCTGGCCATCTTAATTCTGGCTTGTGCTTCATCCAGCCCAGCATTTCTCATGATGTACTCTGCATAGAAGTTAAATAAGCGAGGTGACAATATACAGCCTTAACATACTCCTTTTCCTATTTGGACCCAGTCTGTTGTTCTATGTCCAGTTCTAACTGTTGCTTCCTGACATGCATACAGGTTTCTCAAGAGGCAGGTCAGATGGTCTGCAATTCCCATCTCTTTCAGAATTTTCCACAGTTTATTGTGATCCACACAGTCAAAGGGTTTGCATAGTCAATAAAGCAGAAATAGAAGTTTTTCTGAAACTCTTTTGCTTTTTCAATGATCCAGTGGATGTTAGAAATTTGGTCTCTGATTCCTCTGCCTTTTCTCATACCGGCTTGAACATCTGGAAGTTCACAGTTCATGTATTGTCGAAGACTGCCTTGTAGAATTTTGAGCATTACTTTACTAGCATGTGAGATGAGTGCAACTGTGTGGTAGTTTGAACATTCTTTGGCATTGCCTTTTGGGGGGAGCTGGAATAAAAACTGACCTTTTCCAGTCCTGTGGCCACTGCTTAGTTTTCCAAATTTGCTGGCATATTGAGTGCAGCACTTTCACAACATCATCTTTTAGGATTTGAAATAGCTCAATTGGAATTCCATCACCTCCACTAGCTTTGTTCATAGTGATGATTCCTAAGGCTCACCTGACTTAACATTCCCAATGTCTGGCTCTAGGTGACAGATTACACCATCGTGATTATCTGGGCCATGAAGATTTCTTTTGTACAGCTCTTCTGTATATTCTTGCCACCTCTTCTTAATATCTTCTGCTTCTATTAGGTCCAGACCATTTCTGTCCTTTATTGAGCCCATCTTTGCATGAAATGTTCCCTTGGTATCTCTCACTTTCTGCTTTGCTTGGTATCTTTCCTTTTCTGCTTTGCTTTTCACATCTTTGCTTTTCACAGCCATTTATAAAGCCTCCTCAGACAGACATTTTGCTATTTTGCATTTCTTTTCTTTGGGATGGTCTTGATTCTTGTCTCCTGTACAATGTCATGAACTTCCATCCATAGTTCATCAGGCATTCTACCAGATCTAGTCCCTTAAATCTATTTCTTACTTCTACTGTATACATGTAAAGGATTTGATTTAGGTCATACCTGAATGGTCTAGTGGTTTTCCCTACTTTCTTCAATTTAACTCTGATTTGGCAAGAAGGAGTTCATGATCTAAGCTACAGTCAGATCCTAGTCTTGTTTTTGCTTACTGTATAGAGTTTCTTCATCTTTGGCTGCAAAGATATAATCAATCTGACTTCGATTTTGACCATCTGGTAATGTCCATGTGTTGTATCTTCTCTTGTTTTGTTGCAAGTGGGCTTTACAATGACCAGTGTGTTCTCTTAGCAAAACTCTAATATTAGTCTTGGCCCTGCTTCATTCTGTACTCCAAGGCCAAATTTGCCTGTTACTCCAGGTGTTTCTTGACTTCCGACTTTTGCATTCCAGTCCCCTATAATGAAAAGGACGTTTTGGGGGCATGCTTGTTCTAGAAGATCTTGTAGTTTGTCATAGAACCATTTAAATTCAGGTTCTTCAGTGTTACCAGTCGGGGCATAGACTTGGATTACTGTGATATTGAATGGTTCACCTTGGAAAGGAACAGAGATCAGTCTGCTGTTTTTGAGACTGCATCCAAGTACTGCATTTCAGACTCTCTTGTTTACTATGATAGCAACTCCATATCTTCTAAGGGATTCTTGCCCACAGTAGTGGATATAATGATCATCTGGGTTAAATTCAGCCATCCCAGTCCATTTTAGTTCACTGATTCCTAAAATGTCCACATTCACTCCTGCCATCTCCTGTTTGACCACTTCCAATTTGCCTTGATTCATGGACCTAACATTCCAGGTTCCTATGCAATATTGCTCTTTACAGCATTGGACCTTTCTTCCATCACCAGTCACATCTACTACTGGGTGTTGTTTTTGCTTTGACTCTTTCTCCTCATTCTTTCTGCAGTTATTACCCCACTGATCTCCAGTAGCATATTGGGCACCTACTGACCGGGAGAGTTCATCTTTCAGTGTCCTATCTTTTTGCCTTTTCATACTGTTCATGGAGTTCTCAAGGCAAGAATACTGAAGTGGTTTGCCATTCCCTTCTCCAGTGGACCACATTTTTTCAGAACTCTCCACTATGACCTGTCCAGGGCCACTCCATCTTGGGTGGCCCTGCATGGCCTGGCTCATAGTTTGAGTTGGACAAGGCTGTGGGCCATGTAATTAGATTGGCTAGTTTTCACTCTGTCTGCCCTCTATGGAGAAGGATAAGAGGCTTATGGAAGCTTCCTGATGTGAGAGACTGGTTGAGAGGGAGACTCAGTCTTTTTTAAATATAAATTTATTTAATTGGATGCTAATTACTTTATAATATTGTATTGGTTTTGCCAAATATCAACTTGTTCTGATGGGTCGAGCTATGCTCAGTAAATCTTTAATCCAACTTTCTGTTGATGGGTGGAGCTGTGTCCCCTCCCTGCTATTTACCTGGAGCCAAACTATGGTGGAGGTAATGAAGATAAGGGTGACCTCCTTCAAAGGATCCTATGCATGTACTGCTACACTCACTGCCCTCAACTCTGCAGCAGGCCACCTCCAACCCACACCTGTACTGGAGACTCCTGGATATTTGCAGGTAAGTCTGGGTCAGTCTCTGTGGGGTCACTGTACCTTCTGCTGGACTCTGATGCACAGGGTTCTGTTTGTGTCTCCAAGAGTCTATTTCCCAGTCGTGTGTAATTTCTGGCAGCTCTGTAGTGGGGTTAATAGTGACCTCCTCCAAGAGGGCTTATACCATACCCAAGTCTGCTGCACCCAGAGCCCTTGTCCCTGTGGCAGTTCATTGCTGACCCATACCTCCACAGGAAATGCTCAAACACAGTTCTGTCTCAGTCTCTGTGGGGTCCCTGGGTAGGCAAGAGATAAACTAAAACTTGAGCTATAGCTCCACCTTCTGGAAAACAAAATAAAAGATTTTAATAGCCAGCCAGTTGAAAAGTGTGAATATAAAAGCTCATACGTTCACCCACAAGAGATAACAAGAAGGTTGGGACAGGTAAACTTTTACCTTTTTACAAGACTAAAAAAAAAAGTGGAGAATGGATATGGACTGTTCAATAAATGAGGAGATCTGTTAAAAAAAAAAAGGCCTCAGATAATTTATAACTGTATGGAATATAACATTTTATCTGCTGAAGGCAATGGAAAAACAATTAATGAGATAGTATGGCATCACAGAAAAGAATTCTTCTAAATAGTTGTTATAAAGAAACTCCATGATTACAGCTCAGGAAGATGATTCTATGAAACTGAGAATAAGACTCTGGGGAACTCCCTGGTTGTCCAGTGGTTAAGGCTCAGTACTTTCACTGAGGTGGCCTGGGTTCAATCCCTGGTCAGGGAACTAGGATCCTACAAGCTATGCAGTACAGCCAAAAAAAAAAAGGGGGGGGGGCAGGGCAGAGAATGAGAGAGATTCCAGTTGAGATGAGGAAGAAAAGGACATAATTACAGATGTATAGAAAGACTCATCTACAACCAAGCTTGTAACAAAAATCCACAGGGAATCAAGTAAGAAGTGAATAGTGAAAGTGGTCAGGTATGAAACTGTGCCCCCAGGAAGGGACTCAGAGAAAAAGGGAGATTACATGGGTGGAGATCTTCCCTGGGGAGTGAGTGGTTCAAGATACACATAGGGTATTGTATTGTCAAATCTCATCTTAGGGTTTGACAAAGGGAAGATGACCCCTCTGCCTTTAGCTAGTTGGAGAGGCAGTAGGAATAATAAGGCGGCCATGGAAAGGCTGGACTCTGCTCATAAGGAACACAAATGCTTGCTTGCTTTTGAGGCAGGACAAAAAGGAGCGGATTGAAAATGTGTAGATGGCTGGCTAAAGATGGCTAAAAAATACATGAAAAGATTCTCAACATCACTAATTATCAGAAAAATGTAAATCAAAATTACAAATGAAGTATCACTTCACATTGATCAGCATGGTCATTAAAAAAATCTATAAACAATAACTTAGAGAAGATGTGGAGAAAAGGGAACCCTTCTATTCTGTTGGTGGGAATGTAAATTGGTACACCCACTATAGAGAACAGTATGGAGGTTCCTTAAAAAACTGAAAGTAGAGCTATCATATGATCTAGCAATTCCATTCCTAGATATATATCAAGAGAAAACCATAGTTCAAAAATATATATGTACCCCATTGTTCATTGCAGCACTATTTACAATAGCCTAACATGGAAGCAACTTTAATGTCCATTGACGGAAGAATGGATAAAGAAATTGTGGTCATATATATATAATGAATTACTACTCAGCCATATATATAATGAATTATTACTCAGCCATATATATAATGAATTATTACTCAGCCAATAACAGAATGAAATAATGCCATTTTCAAAAACATGGCTAGATCTAAAGGCTGTCATACTGAGTGAAATAAATCAGACAGAGGAGAAATATTGTATGATATCACATATATGTGGAATCTAAAAATAAAAAAATGGTGCAAATGAACTTAGTAATCAAATAAAAATCCAAGGTAAGAAGTTCAGTTCAGTTGCTCAGTCGTGTCTGACTCTTTGAGACCTCATTAACTTCAGCACAACAGGCTTCACTGTCACCAACTCCTGGAGCTTACTCAAACTCATGTCCATTGTGTCAGCAATGCCATCCAACCATCTCTTCCTCTGTCGTCCCTTTCTCCTCCCACCTTCAATCTTTCCTAGCATCAGGGTCTTTCCCAATGAGTAAGTTCTTCCCATCAGGTGGCCAAAGTATTGGAGTTTCAGCTTCAGTCTTTCCAATTCAGGGCTGATTTCCTTGAGGGTTGACAGGTTGGATCTCCTTCAGTCCAAGGGACTCTCAAGAGTCTTCCCCAACACCACAGTTCAAAAGCATCAGTTCTTTGGTGCTCAGCTTTCTTTATAATCCAATTATCACATCCATACATGACTGCTGGAAAAACCATGGCTTTGACTAGACACTCTTTGTTGGTAAAGTAATGTCTCTGCTTTTTAACATGCTGTCTAGGTTGATCATAGCTTTTCTTCCAAGGAGCGAGCATCTTTTAAGTTCATGGTTGCAGTCACCATCTGAAGTGATTTAGGAGCCCCCCAAATAAAGTCTCTCACTGTTTCCACTGTTTCCTCATCTATTTGCCATGAAGTGATGGGACTGTATACCATGATCTTAGTTTTCTGAATATTGAGTTTTAAGCCAACTTTTCACTCTCCTCTTTCACTTTCATCAAGAGGCTTTTTAATTCTCACTTTCTGCACAAGGGAAGAAGTAGGAGAGGGATAAATTGGAAATTGGGATTGACATATACACACTATTACATATAAAATAGATAACTAATAGGGACCTGTGCTCTGTATAGCACAGGGAACTCTACTCAATACTCTAATGACTTCCAGGGGAAAGAATTTAAAAAATAAATAAAATAAAAGGGAGAGAGTGGATATGTGTATATGTATAACTGATTCACTCTGCTGTACAGCAGAACGCGACACAACATTGTAAATCAACTATACTCAAATAAAATTAGAAACAAACAAGTAATAGATAAAATGAAGAAATCAAGGAAAAAATCAGAAAATACCTGGAGAAAAAATGGAAGTGGACTGTGATACAGCAAAAACAGTACCAAGAGGAGAGTTTATAGCAGCACAGACCTACTTCAAGAAACAAGAAAAATCTCAAAGTGTCCTAATGATCCAACTAAAGGAAATAGAGAGCAAGAAACAAAAAGTCAACAAAATAAGGAAATAAAGACTAGAGATAGATATATCCCAAAATAAATACAGATAAAACCAAGAGCTTTTTTAAAGAAAAAAAAAGATAAATAGAATTGATAAACCTTTAGTCAAGTTCATCAAGAACAGAGAGGACCCAAATAAACAGAATAGGAAATTAAAGGGGAGAAACCACCACTGATAACTGAAAGATACAGGGGAAAAAATCCATAAGAGAATTCTGTGAACAGTTACATGCAAAAAATTTGAATACCTAGAAGAAAATGGACAAATTTCTAAAGATGTATAACCTTACAAAACTGAATCAGGAAGAAAATGGACTATCTGAATAGACTGATCAATAGTAGTGGAATTGATTTTATAATTAAAAATCCCAACAAACAAAAATTCGAGACCACATGACTTCACAAGAGAATTCTACCAAACGTGTAAAAAGCTGACACCTATGCTTTTTATACCAATCTAAAAAATTGAAGAAGACAGAACACTCTCAACTTTATCCTACAAGGCCCATTATTACTTTGCTATCAAAACCAGACCAAATCACAACAATGATTTAGTATAGCTACCATAAAAATAGTATGGGATTTCCTGAAAAAAAAACTAAAAATCAAGCTACCATAGGATCCATCACTTCCATTCCTGGGTATATATCCAAAAACACTGAATGAAAAGATAACATGCACCCCAATATACATTCACCTTAATGTTCATAGTTAGTTGTAATATGCAAGATATGGAAACAGCCTAAGTGGTCATCAACAGATGAATGAATAAAGATGTGATATATGTACAATGGAATTTTACTCAGCCATAGCGAATAAGTTTGCCATATGCAACAGTGTGGATGAACAGAATGTTATGTTCAGTGAAATGTCTGATAGAGAGATAGGTACACTATCCCTTATATGTGGAATCTAAAAATAAATAAATAAATAAAACACGAATGCATATAACATGAACAGACTCATAGTTGTAGAGAAGAAAACTAGTGGTTAACAATGAGGGGAGGGGAGGGGGGAGAGGGAATGTCGGAAAGTGAGATTGAGGTACAAACTACTACGTATAAAATAAGCACCAAAATTATATTGAACAAACTGAGTTCTTTACCACAGAGATTTAAAATTTTTTAAAGAACCAAAAAAATTCTGAAGCTAAAAAATTAAGTCAATATGGTGAAGAACGTGATAAGATTTCAGTAGAACAGACCATGTGGAAGAAAGGATAAATGATTTGGAGAATAGGAATTCTGCACACAGAAGGTAAAAGAGAATTAAGACTTTAAAAGAGTTAATAAAGCCCATGAGAGCTATTGAAATCCACCAGAATAAACAAGTATTGAATTGATGTGTTAAAAGCAAAAAGGATGGGATAGTTTACTTAAAGAAATAGCTGAAAGTGAAAGTGAAGTCACTCAGTGGTGTCCAACCCTCAGCAACTCCATGACTGCAGCCTTCCAGGCTCTTCTGTCCAAGGGATTTTCCAGGCAAGAGTACTGGAGTGGGGTGCCATTTAGCTGAGAACTTCCCAAACCTACAGAAAGCACAAGAAGCAATCAAGAAAATGAAAAGGCACCCTTCTAAATGGGAGAAGACGCTGCAATCAATGTATCAGATAAGGTGGTAATGTACAAAATTTTTGAAGAACTCATACAACTTAATTAAAAAAATAAATTAAAAAGTGGGCAAAGGAATTGGACATTTTCCAAAAAAGACATCTAAACAGCCAACAGGTACATAAAAAGGTACTCAATATCACTAATCAAGGACACACAAATATCAATTATCTCAAACCTTTAGTAATTGCTAACAGGCAAGAGATAACAAGTTCGGCAAGGATGTGACAAAAGGGAATCTTTGTACACTCTTGGTGGCACTGTAAACTGGCTTAGCCACTAGGGAGAACAGTTTGGAGGTTACTCAAAAAAATTAAATACAGCAACAACAACAAAAAACAGGACTCCTATACTACCCAGCAATCTTACTTCTAAATATATGCACCCTAAGGAAAATAAAATAGATCAAGATACGTGTATAGTCCTGTGTTTATTGCAGTATTATTCACAATAGTTAGATGTGGAAACAACCTAATTGTCTATCAGTGTGTAAGGGGATAAAAACATGCTCTGTATACATTAGTGAACACTAGTCATCCATAACAATAAAGGACAACGTGCTATTTGCCACAACATGAGTGGACCCTAAGGACATTGATAATATGATATGATAAGTAAGAGAAATCAGACAGAGAAGACAATACTATAATGTATCTCATATGTAGAATCTAAAAAAGAAAGAAAGAAAGAAAGAAACTCAGCCCAAAAAAGTGGAATGGTGGTTACCAGGAGCTGGGGGGTGGGAGATTGGGAAAAGGGAAAAAATGTTTAAGGATACATACATATAACTTGCAGGTAAATAAGTCCGTCAGCCCTAACACATAATACAGTGATTATAAATGAAATGGTTCTATCATCAATAGGATTTTAATCCCAAGTGTCCTATTTCCTAGCTGTATGATTTCAGGAAAGTTACTTCATCTTTCTGATACTCAATTTTCCCAACTGAGTAATTAAATATGATATTTGCCTTGGAGAATTATTATGAGGATTAGAGGAACTCAGACATACCTCAGAGATAAAGGTTGGTTCTAGACTACTGCCACAGATTGAATATTGTAATAAAGTGAGTCACACAAGTTTTGATTCCCCAGTGCATATGAAAGCTGTTTACATTATACTATAGTCTATTAAAGGGGGCAATAGCATTTTGTCTAAAGAAAGCATATGTACCTAAATTTATTTTAGGTAAATTATTGATAAAATGCTAACAATCTGACCATGAAGGGTAGACACAAGTCTTAAATTTGTAAAAATGCACTCTCTGTGAAGTTCAGTCACTCTGTCGTGTCTGGCTCTTTGTGACCCCATGAACCACAGCACGCCAAGCCTCCCTGTCCATCACCAACTCCCAGAATTCATACAAACCCATGTCCATCGAGTTAGTGATGTCATCCAACCATCTCATCCTGTCATCCCCTTCTCCTCCCTCCTTCAATCTTTTCCAGCATCAGGGTCTTTTCAAATGAGTCAGCTCTTTGCATCAAGTGGCCAAAGTATTGGATTTTCAGCTTCAACATCAGTCCCTCCAATGAATACCCAGAACTGATCTCTTTTAGGATGGACTGGTTGGATCTCCTTGCAGTCCAAGGGACTCTCAAGAGTCTCCTCCAACACCACAGTTCAAAAGCATCAATTTTTCGGTGCTCAGCTTTCTTTATAGTCCAACTCTCACATCCATACATGACCACTGGAAAAACCATTGCCTTGGCTAGATGGACATTTGTTGAAAAGTAATGTCTCTGCTTTTCAATATGCTATCTAGGTTGGTCATAACTTTCCTTCCAAGGAGTAAGCGTCCTTTAATTTCATGGCTGCAGTCACCATCTGCAGTGATTTTGGAGCCCAGAAAAATAAAGTCTGTCACTGTTTCCACTGTTTCCCTGTCTATTTGCATAGTCAAATATAGTGCAATAAAACAAAGTTTACCTGCAGTGTTCTCAGTGTTTCTGATCACAGTGGGAGACCAGTAAATGGAAACCAATACCACCACTACCCCCACTACTAAGACCACTACTGTTTGGTGAACCCTGCAGGTTTCATGGCTGCCCAGCCTCAAGACCAAAGAACAGCTCAGGGACAGCGACAAACATCCATGGATTAGTAGATGGGGGATCCTACACATCAGAAGCAAGTCCTGGAGCTCTACTCCAGTGTGCATGGCAGACAGCAAGCAGGACACAACTGTCTTCACTATTAAAGGAGGCTATGATTTTTTGAAGGAATTGATATTAGCTTGACTCATCAGCTACCAGGGAAAGCGGCTCCCAAGACCCATTCCCAGCCCCTCAAGTTAATGACCATCACTAGGCCAGGTCAGGTGTTTCCTTTTAATAATCCAGGAGGTGGAGCCATTCTAACTTAAGGGGTAAGGGGCAAGCACATTCATGTGAGATGGTGCAGGTGAAGCAAGGACTGGTTAAGCAGGGGACATACAGAGCAAGAGAATAGCCATTTTGAGAGACCTGACCTAATACTCACCCCAACGTACCCTGCATAACCCTTACAGTTTTGTTTTTCCCTTCTTCCGTGAAGTGTGTCAGGTGTGTAGAGGTGGACTGCAACCAAATATCACAAATGTAACACAAACAACAATGGGTAAAGAAGATCAAGAATAAAAGGTGAGCCCACGGTGGGGTTAGTTTTTAATGGAAATTCAGAAGAGGATGACAAAGGCATCTCACTGTAGACCCAGCAATCCAGTTCATTTCACAGTGAGTGTACTGTTATTGCTTGGTCCATGAATGTATTCCTTCTGCTGAGACCAGAGAGGAAATGTGAGCTGTTTCTTAGACATAATGTGGAGGAAATATGACCAGTAAGCAAAATACAAGCAGCAACAGCAGCTCTGCCAGGGGTTTGGGTCCTGGCCTACAGGGGCATACTGCCATTTCACCCTCAGTCCCCATTACCAGTGACAAATACTGGAGAACAGTGTAAACAACAAACCACAAAGTTAATATAATGGTGCCTTTCTCTAGTATGGAGACCTGGAGGAATTAATTTTAAGTGGATTTGGTAGAAGACAGGAGAAATCTGTGTGGCCTTCCTAATGCTATTCCCCACAAGACAGCAAACTCAAACCACCTGGGGACTCAGCTGCCAGTTTCAGGGCCATCTTCTATTTTCCGGTGGGGGTAGATCCTGTGGCAAGGGCATGAGTTATTGTTCTGACCTATAGTTGGCAATGGTCCTTTGGTGATCCACAGTTGAACTTGGATTGTGTTGACTAGTTGCCTCTGCGTTAACATGGCATAAGCAGTGGGACTATTGCTCCAGGGATGAGTCCATATTTTGAGAGAGCAGGTTTCCCATCTCAATTTTTGTCGAAGTATCCTGGCAGCAGTGGATTATAAGGTAGGTGGAAATGGCAATGTATGCCACTTTTTTATTATTATTATAGTTGCTTTACAATGTTGTGCAATTTTCTGCTGTCCAGCAAAGTAAATTAGCTATACATATACATATGAATTTCCCTTCCCTCATGAATTTCCCTCCTATGCCCACCTCCCACCCATCTAGGTCATCACAGAGCACCCAGCTGAGCTCCCTGAATCAGATTCCCACTAGCTCTCCATTTTAATGGCAGTGCATATACATCAATTCCAATTTCCCAATTCATCCCCCATTCTGTGTCCACATGTCTTTCTTTATGTCTGCTTCTCTATTCCTGCCTGCAAATCGGTTCATCTGTACCATTTTTTTAGATTCCACACATATGCATTAATATACAATATTTTTCTAATTTCACTCTGTATGACTCTCTGTCTACATGCAGATGGTCAAGAAACACATGAAAGGATGCTCAACATTACTAGTTGTTAAAGAAATTGACATCAAAACCACAATGAGGTATCACCTCACACCAGTCAGAATGGCCATCATAAAAAAAAAAATCTATAAACCATAAATGCTGGAGAGGGTATGGAGAACAGGGAATGCTTTTGCACTGTTGGTGAAATGTAAATTGGTATAGCCACTACGGAAAACAGTATTCAGGTTCCTTAAAAACTAAAAATAGAACTCCATATGGCCAGCAATCCCACTGATGGGCATATACCACGAAAAAAACCATATTTCAGAAAGACACACGCACCCAAATGTTCACTGCAGTGCTTTTCACACTAGCCAGGACGTGGAAGCAGCCTAAATGTCCATCAGCAGGCCAAGGGATAAAGATGTGTTACATATACACAGGGGAATATTACTCAGCCACACACAGAAGCAGTATTTGGTCATTTGTCATTTTTATTGATTCATTCCTGAACTCTGTGGCCAATAAAGTGGATTCCTTGGTAGCTATCAATGTCCACAGGGGTCCTGTATGTCACACACAGCTGTTCTGGATCCTGCATAGTGGTTTTTTATGTGGCTCAAGGCCTTAGGTAGCTCGTTTATGTCTTCCACTGTTGTAATGCCTTGTATACTGCAAATAGCTGCTGTTCCATCACAATGTATCATTACTCTGCCTCCTTCCATAGCTGGGACCAGCAGCCCCAATATAATCTTTGGTTATTTTGCTGGTGTCACAGTCCCTGACCAAACCCTTCTAGGTAAATGGTGTCGGCCAATTCACAAGCCTCTCAGTGACTTCATATTCCTAAAGCCTGCATCTATAATTGCTTAGGGGTGATGAGTCTGGGGTGTGTATTTTGTAGATTATGCAGCTCCTTGCATTTTGTCTGTATTCACCAGCCACCCTCTTGCAATCAGATGAACCATAAGCATAGGATCGCTACTTTTAAACTGGAAAGAGGCTCCGAGGTTAGCAGGATATCCTCAATGCCATGGAAAGAGAAAGACATCTCTGACAATAGACAATTGCCACAAGTCCCCACGGGCTTGAGGAAGGCCACCTTGGGGTTGCCCCCACAGCTTTCTGTTCCCATCCTTATTTGCCCACATCCTGGCACTCACGGGCAATTTCTCAGCCTCCTGGCTGGCTCAAGAGTCATTGGCAGGCCTGAAAGCCTTGCAGTGGACCAACCTTGAGACTGAAGAAAGAGCTCAGTGACAGTGACAGACATCAGTCGTTCCGTAGATGGGATATGTTACATGTGAAGCAGTCCTGGAGCTACCCTGCGCTGTGTCAACAGACAGTGAGCAGGACACAGCATCAGTCTTCCCTGATCAGGGGAGAAGTAGGCTCTGGTTTAGAAGGAGAACTGATGTCAGCATGGCTCATCAGCTACCTGGGAAACCAGCTTCTGGGCTATATTGCTCATGGCCTCTAAGGTTAATGACCGTCAGTTGGGTAGATGTTTTATTTATTTTTTTTAGATGTTTTCCTTTAATAAACTAGCAGGTGAAGCCATTCTGATATAAGCAGCAAAGGGAAAGTGCATTCATGTGAGCAGGGTGTAAGCAAAGCAGGGAATGGTCAAGTAAGGGATATACAAAGAATAAGAGAACAGCCATTTTGAGGGGCCTAACCAAAGACTTCACCCAGCATACCATGATCAAGCCTTACATCTTAGTCTTCCCCCTTTGCTTGATATCCCTAAGGTCATGTATGTAGAGGCAGGCTACAGCCAAGTACCACAAATGCAATACAGATGACAGCCGTTAATGAATACTGAGAATCTAAGAAGTAGGCAAACTTTGGAGCCAGGCACTTTTTGGGTCAATATATGGAAGTACAGAAGACAACAACAAAGGCATCTTGCTGTAGAACCAGCAACCAAACATTTCAGTGAGCCTACTGTTGTCACCCAGTCCATGAACAGACTCCTGCTCAGACTAGAGACAAAATATGAGCTGTTTATCAGGCACAATCCTGGGTATATCATGACCATTAGGAAAAATGCAAGCAGAAACAGCTTTCTGAAATAACACGACTCCTGTCAGTAGGTTTTGTCCTGCCTGTAGTACCATACTCTATGTCCACCCTCAGTTGCAATGGCAGGTGACAAATACTAGAGCAGCAGTGTAGCAACAAACCACAAAGTTAATATAACGGTGACTTTCTCTAGTATGGGGACCAGGAGGACTTAATTTTAGGTGAGTCTAGTAGAACATAGGTTAAATCTATAAGGCCCTTTCTACTCCCATTCCCCACAAACTCAAACCAAACGGGACTTCCCTGCCAGGTTCAGGCCCATTTTCTTCTGTCTCTCCTGGGGGTGAGTCCTGTGGCAAGGGCAATAGTCCTTTGATGGTCAGCAGTTGAACTCAGACGATGTTCACTAGTGGCCTCTGGGTTAAGATGGCATAAGCACTGGGTCAGTTGCTTCTGGGCTCTGTCCATATTTCGAGAGGACAGGTTTCCCATCTCAGTTGCTATTTAAATAGCCAAGCAGCAGCGACACTGTAAGGCAAGTGGGAATGGCAGCATATGTCTTTTTTACCAGTCCATTTCTGAACTTCATGGCCTGTAAAGTGGATTCTTTGGTCACTATCAATGTCCATGGGGGTCCTGTATGTCACACACAGCTGTTCTAGGTCCTGCTGCTGCTGCTAAGTCGCTTCAGTCGTGTCCGACTCTGTGCAACCCATAGATGGGAGCCCATCAGGCTCCCCTGTCCCTGGGATTCTCCAGGCAAGAACACTGGGGTGGGTTGCCATTTACTTCTCCAATCTTCTAGATCCTGTGTGGTGATTTTTTGCACTTCTCAAAGCCTTGGGTAGGTCTTTTATAATGTCTTCATTGTTGTAATGCATCATAGACTGAAAATAGTTGTTTCATTGCACTCAATCCTTGCTCTGTCTCCTTCCAAAGCTGGGAACAGCAACCCCAGGATACTCTTTCAAAATTTTGCTATTGCCACTGTCTCCAACCAAATTCTTCTTGGTAGCTGACCATATCCAATTCACAAGCCCGTCCCAGAATTCATATCTCAAAAGTGTGCATCTATAACCATTTAGGGGTTCTGGGTGTGGGGTATATTTGTATTCTGTAGATAATCCAGGTCCTTGAATTTTGTCTGTATTCACCAGCCAATCCCATGCAATCAGATGAGCCATGAGCACAGGACTGCTACTTTTAAACTAAAGAGGCTCTGAGGTTAACAGGATATTCTCAATGTGTATAATATCATGTAAGAAACAAATCGCCAGTCTAGGTTTGAGGCAGGAAACAGGATGCTTGGGGCTGGTGCACTGGGATGACCCAGAGAGATGGTATAGGGAGGGAGAGTGAGGGCGGTTCAGGATTGGGAACTCATGTACACCCGTGGCAGATTCACGTTGACGTATGGCAAAACCAATACAGTATTGTAAAATAAAGTAAAAAAAAAAAAAAAAAGAGAGAGAGAGAGAGAGAGAAAGAGAAATACATCTCTCATAGTAGGCAGCTTCCATATCTCCACAGGCTAAGGTATGGCCCCCTCGGGTTTATGCCACAGCTCTCTCTTCTCATCCTCCCTTGCTCACATCTCAGCACTCACAGCCATTTCCTCAGCCTCCTGGCTGGCTCAAGAGGTGCTGCGCTGCACCCCACAGGCCTGCAAACCTTTAGATGCCTGACCTCAAGACAGAAGACCCCAGAGACAGTGGCGGAAACATCAGTGGTTCAATATGGGGCATCTTACGTCTGAAGCAAGGCCTTGGGATGACATCCCACTCAGTGTGATGGACAGTGAGAAGGATGTAGCAGGAGTCTCCGAGTTCAGGGGAAAAGGGAGAATTGATATCAGCTTGGCTCATCAGTTCCTGGAAACCCGCCTGTGGGGCACGTTGTTCTCAGCCTCTCAGGATAAGGTCCATCAGGAAGGAAGGTGTTTCTTTTCAATAGTTCAGCAGGTGGAGCGGTTCTGACCTAAAGTTCTGGAGCAGTTTACGCATGTTCATGTGAACAGGGTTTAGATGAAGCAGGGCACTGGTTGAGCAGGGGATATACAAATAGTAAGAGAATGGCCATCTTGAGTGGCCTGACTATACAAGGGTGTAATAGCATGTTTGTGTTGTCTGCTAAAAATTGCAGCACTCCTACCTAATTGTTCTTATGAGGAACCTGAGGCTCAGTGAATTTAGCAGGTGAAAATGATAATTGCCAAACAAGCACAATAGGGAGTTAATCCATTGTTTAAACAACCAGACACTGGAAGCATATTGACACAGTTCAAATCTTGGCTCTTTTACTTGATCACCTTCCTGGGAAACTTTCTCTATTTTTTTGTGCCTCAATATCCTTATCTGTAAAATGGGAAAATATATATTACCCACCTGAAAAAGTTGATGTTAGGGATCAAATAAGTAAATGCAGGCAAATTTATTATATACTTTATGTGTGTATGTGTGCTAAGTGACTGCAATCATGTCTAACACTTTGTGACGCCATGAAATGTAGCCTGTCAAGCTCCTCTGTCCATAGAGTTCTCCAGGCAAGAATACTGGAGTAGGCAGGTTTTTTATCACTAGTGTCACCTGGGAAGCCCATTTTATACTTTATGAAACATAACAAATATTAGCTATCATTATTATCACTTTCTCATTCTGTGTACCTTTGACAAAGCAGATTATAAAATAAAATTCTAATAAGAATACATATAAAATTATTAAATATTAAAAAACAAAAAGAAACAATGATTTTTTAATCCTTACTTAAATGCAACTCTGTAAAATGAAAAAATGTGAGAAACGCTGGGCTGGAAGAAGAACAAGCTGGAATCAAGATTGCCGGGAGAAATATCAATAACCTCAGATATGCAGATGACACCACCCTTATGGCAGAAAGTGAAGAGGAACTAAAAACCTTCTTGAGAAAAGTGCAAGAGGAGAGTGAAAAAGTTGGCTTAAAGCGCAACATTCAGAAAACTAAGATCATAGCATCAGGTCCAATCACTTCATGGGAAATAGATGGGGAAACAGTGGAAACAGTATCAGATTTTATTTTTTGGGGCTCCAAAATCACTGCAGATGGTGATTGCAGCCATGAAATCAAAAGATGCTTACTCCTTGGAAGGAAAGTTATGACCAACCTAGACAGCATATTCAAAAGCAGAGATATTACTTTGCCAACTAAGGTCCATCTAGTCAAGTCTATGATTTTACCAGTAGTCATGTATGGATGTGAGAGTTGGACTGTGAAGAAGGCTGAGCGCCGACAAATTGATGAATTTGAACTGTGATGTTGGAGAAGACTCTTGAGAGTCCTTTGGGCTGCAAAGAGATCCAACCAGTCCATTCTAAAGGAGATGGGTCCTGGGTGTTCTTTGGAAGGAATGATGCTAAAGCTGAACTCCAGTACTTTGGCCACCTCATGCAAACAGCTGACTCATTGGAAAAGACTCTGATGCTGGGAGGGATTGTGGGCAGAAGGAGAATGGAACGATTAGAGGATGAGATGGCTGGATGGCCTCACCGACTCGATGGATGTGAGTTTGAGTGAACTCTGGGAGTTGGTGATGGACAGGGAGGCCTGGCATGCTACAATTCATGGGGTCTCAAAGAGTCGGACACAGCTGAGTGAATGAACTGAACTGAACTGAAAATGAAAAAGCAAGAAACTTAGCTACAAAACACATTGTGATTCCCAGCACTGTAAGATTATTAAAGTTCTTTTTAAGTGTAAAATGCAAAAAAAAAAAAATCCAATAATACCTTGAAATGTTCTTGTAGGAACAACTTAGTATTTATATATATATCTACTTCAGAATATACAACAGTTAATTAGCCATGTAATTATAAAGGTATCCTAAAGGCATGCATATAATTAGGTCCTTGTTAAGAAAAACCCTACAGTTTATTCAGAAATAACCTTTTTTTTTTCTTTTTTTTTTGCTTAGGTCAGTTAATAAAAATATAGCTTGGACTTTAAAAATCTGTCTACTGAAATGGTCCATATATTTATTAATTTCCAAATGTTGTGTCCTAGTGCCTATACATAATCATTAGAATAAACAATGGGAATTTTATGTACTTTATTCATTTAAAAAGATTTCCTCCCACCATTGGAATGTATTGCTGAAGAATACTGATGACTTAATAATTAGATATAATTTTATATCCACTTTACTCAAATGCAAAAATTGCATTTTTTAAAGCTTTTTAGTTTACATTGGAATATAGCCAATTAATAATATTATGATAGTTTCAGTTGAACACAAAAGGACTCAGCCAAACATATACATGATCACTCTCCCCCAGACTTCTCTCTCATCCAGGCTGCCACATAACACTGAGCAGATTTCCCTGTACTATGCAATAAGTCTTTGTTGGTATCCATTTTAAATATAGTTGTGTGTACATGTTAATCTCAAATCCCTATCTCTTTCTCTCTTCCTTCCTCCCTAGTAACCATAAGTTCATTCTCTAAGTCTGTGAGTCCATTTCTATTTTGTAAATATGTTCATTTGTACTATTTCTTTTTAAATTCTGCATATAAGGGATATCATATGATATTTCTCTTTCTCTGACTGACTTACTTCACTCAGTATGACAATCTTCAGGTTCATCCATGTTGCTGCAAATGGCATGATTTCTTTTTAATGGCTGAATAATTGTTGCAGAACACTGCTGACTGAATAATTGGATATAATTTTTACATCCATTTTATTCACTTGCAAAAAATGTATTTATAGTCCAGCTTTGGTAGGTAAATTAGTATCAACTCACATTTTAATATAATAGTTTGAAAAATGAATGTTTCTACTTTGTTATTCTACTAAACTCAAAGGTATTAGCCTCCAGCCTTTAAACTTTAAATTTTAGGGCAAGCAAATGGTCATTTATTACAGCTCTATGTTAAAAATTACATATTATGTATAAGGACAGCATTCTTTACATTTTATGTTATATGGTTCATTTTTTTTTTTTTAACTTAAACATCAATACACTCTCACAAAATTTTCATAGAACATGGACCTTATTTGATTTCTTTTTGGTACCTCAAAGAACAGCTCATCTAAAATTTTGAATTTGAGATGCCAAATGTAATATTTTCTTCCTAATGTTGCCAACTCATTGGGAAAAAAAAAAAAACAACCCTGTTTCTGGAAAGATTGAGGGCAGGAGGAGAAGAGATTGATGACAGAGGATGAGCTGTTTGTATGGCATCATCAACTCAATGGACATGAGTTTGAATAAACTCTGGGAAATAGTGAAGGACAGGGGTGCCTGGCATGCTGTAGTCCATGGAGTCACACAAAGTTGGACACGACTGAGTCACTATACAAGAAAACATAATTCAAATATTTGAGGCCCAAAGATATACATTTTGCAGGCTTCCTGAGTGGTACTATGAATTTGAGAGCTGGAGGACAACTATGAGTACATGAGTTCTGTTAGTTCAGTTCAGTTGCTCAGTCATGTCTGACTCTTTGCGACCCCATGAACCGCAGCATGCCAGGCCTCCTTGTCCATCACCAACCCCCAGAGTTTACCCAAACTCATGTCCATTGAGTCGGTGAAGCCATCCAACCATCTCATCCTCTGTCATTCCCTTCTCCTCCTGCCTTCAATCTTTCCCAACATCAGGTGGCCAAAATATTGGAGTTTCAGCTTCAACATCAGTCCTTTCAATGAATACCCAGGGCTGATTTCCTTTAGGATGGACTGGTTGGATCTCCTTGCAGTCCAAGGGACTCTCAGGATTCTTCTCCAACACCACAGTTCAAAAGCATCAATTCTTTTGTGCTCAGCTTATGAGTGGCCCAGGATAAATGTGATGAGAGTTAAAGAACTGACCACTCTGACCAGGAGCGTGCAGTGCTACTTAGCAGTGGAGTGCATGGTCAGCTTGCAATTCAGAGGATCCTTCCAGAGACTGTGGCTTGGCCTCTGGAGTCAGGAGGATTCGGTTTTGATCCAGGAGATACAAGACGAGGATTTGAAATATGTCCACTGCTGTAGGAATGGAGAGAAGAGGATAGACATGTCAGATTTTTAGGTATTAAAAGAAATGATTGAAGAGTGTTGCAAAACATTCTTCTTGCCTCACATTATACATGTCACTCCTTCATTTCTCTCTAGCTTTAAATATAAGAAAGAGTTATCATTCCGTGTCATATATTATACAATACATAATTTTGTCAGCCTAATCATTTAAGAGTCCATGCTAGGAACATTCTTTTATGTCTTGGGAGAGTCAAGCTCATTACAAGCCCTAACTTTCTAGATTTTTCAAAAATTGCTTTACTCCTTCTATCAGTGTCTATATCTGTCTGCAATATCCCAGTTAGGTTTCTTTGGTCATCATAGGCCCAGCACAGCACTTGCCATAGTTGACCTTTCTTCACAAACTACAACTGTCTCCTTCCTCTAAACTGACATAGGATTACCTGCACTCTCTTCCCCTTGTCTTCTGCTCTCATTTCCTTGCCTGATCTGCTGTGCAGATTGAGATTCTGGAACCATCAATGTCTCCTAGGAGTGCCATTGACAGTCTTTGCACACATGTTGCAAATGAACTTCAACTAAGAGCACCTACACAAACAATATTTTATAGTAAGCTTCGAAAGAGTCATTTTTATGTATATCATACTGGAGGTAAAGGCATAAACACATGAAGGAGAATCATTGCTAACAGAAAATGCTTATTGTGTATTTATTGTGAGAAAATGCTTATTGTGTATTTATCGTGAGCTAAGTGTTGTTATATAAACTAAAGACAGTAAAATGCATGATTTGAAGAGATTTACAACTCTATTCAACAGGCTGAATGTGTGCATAATTAAAAAAAAAAGTAACATTTGAGAAACAGAGGTAAGAACACTAGACACAGCAAAGAAAATTGGATTCAAGCCCAATTCAACAATTCTGTAACCTTCAAGAAAGAATTCAGCCTTATTTTTATTATACTTGTTTTAATATAAATTTATTTATTTTAATTGGAGGTTAATTACTTTGCAATATTGTATTGGTTTTGCCATACATCACCATGAATCTGCCACAGGTATACACGTGTTCCACATCTTGAACCCCCCTCCATCCTCCCTCCCCATACCATCCCTCTGGATCATCTCAGAGTGGAGAAAGTAATACTTTTTTTTTTTGATGGGGATGTGGCTATTTTATTTTTTTTAATTAATTATTATTATTATTAACTTTACAATATTGTATTGGTTTTGCCATACATTGACATGAATCCACCATGGATATACATGTGTTTCCCATTCTGAACTTCCCTCCCACCTCCCTTCCCATCCTATCCCTCTGTGTTATCCCAGTGCACCAGCCCCGAACACCCTGTATCATGCATCAAACCTGGACTGGCAATTCGTTTCATATGTGATAATTTACATGTTTCAATGCCATTCTCCCATATCATCTCACCCTCGCCCTCTCCCATAGAGTTTAAAAGACTGTTCTATACATCTGTGTCTCTTTCCTGTCTTGCATACAGGGTTATCATTACCATCTTTGTAAATTCCGTATATATGTGTTAGTATACTGTATTGGTCTTTTTCTTTCTGGCTTACTTCAGTCTGTATAATCGGCTCCAGAGTCATTACCTCATTAGAACTGATTCAAATGTATTGTTTTTAATGGCTGAGTCATACTCCATTGTGTATATGTGCCACAGCTTTCTTATCCATTCATCTGCTGATGGACATCTAGGTTGCTTCCATGTCCTGGCTATTATAAACAGTGTTGCGATGAACATTGGGGTACACGTGTCTCTTTCAATTCTGGTTTCCTCGGTGTGTATGCCCAGCAGTGGGATTGCTGGGTCATAAGGCAGTTCTATTTCCAGTTTTTTAAGGAATCTCCACACTGTTCTCTATAGTGGCTGTACTAGTTTGCATTCCCACCAACAGTGTAAGAGGGTTCCCTTTCCTCTGGACCTTCTCCAGAATGTATTATTTGTAGACTTTTGGATCGCAGCCATTCTGACTGGCATGAGATGGTACTTCATTGTGGTCTTGATTTGCATTCATCTGATAATGAGTGATATTGAGCATCTTTTCATGTTTCTTAGCCATATGTATGTCTTCTTTGGAGAATCACTTTTTGATTGGGTTGTTTATTTTTCTGGAATTGAGCTGCAGGAGTTGCTTTTATACTTTTAAGATTAATTCTTTGCCTGTTGCTTCATTTGCTATTATTTTCTCCCATTCTGAAGGCTGTCTTTTCACCTTGCTTATACTTTCCTTTGTTGTGCAGAAGTTTTTAATTAGATCCCATTTGTTTATTTTTGCTTTTATTTCCAATATTCTGGGAGGTCAGTCATAGAGGATCCTTTTTTATAGGTCACTCTGTGACTGAATATAAAATGAAATCATTCATTGATTTAACAAGTACATGTTAAACAGGAGACTATGTTTCATACATGGTGTTAGGGGATAGATATTAGAAAAAGAAATCCAGATTTCCACTTTCTTAGAGTTTATACTTTAGTGGGCAAGGTGAGGGAAAGAAAAGATGCATAAGTAAATAGATAGTAAAATTCCAAAGAGTGAGACCACCAGTGCTAAGACCCTAAGAAGAAAAATCTTAGCCAGTTGAAGGCACAGAGAGAAACCCCTTGTGGCTGGAATGCTGTGAGCCAGATGAAAAATGTGAGAAGAAAACTGGGAAGGATGAGCAGTTAACTTCAGCTCATGTTGCTTAAATTTTCTTTTTACCAGATAATGTATCAAGCACCTTTTGTACATGAATGCTCTTAAGATAATAACCTTTAAATATTGAGATTAGTATTACTCCTATTTTACAAGTAAGGACATGGCATCTTGCTCTGCACTGCCTCCGTATCTGGTGGACTCAAGTTTGTTATTCAAATATTTTGGTTTCAAATTTGATGTTAACCTGAGGAAGGAGTAGTCCAATTATAGAAAATTAAGGTGAAGAAAACAAGGAGGAGAGAGAAGGAAGGGGAAGAGGATATAGAGGAGGAGAAGGAAGAGAGGAGAGGGAAAGAAAACAGTTAAAAGATTATATAGCATGTAGCATATACTCTAATTCATGCAGAATTATTTGAAGACATGTCAGTACACAGAAATTAGAAAATATAAACACTCACTTACCTTGAGATGACCAGAACATATTTTTAAAAAATAAGTGTACACCTGTGACAGATTCATGTTGATGTATGGCAAAACCAATACAATATTGTAAAGTAAAAAAATAAAAATAAAAAGTACTCAAAGAAAAAAAAAGTCATAGACAAATATGTACAGAATGATTTTTTTTTAGTTAAAAATAGATATCACTATAGAGTTGTGCTTTTATATATTTTATACATGAAAAGATATAATCATGGAGATATAGACACATTAAATTTAATAACATTGGATATCTTTAAAGAAGGCAGTAAAATACACTATACTGATAGAGAAACTAAAAATAGAAAAATGAAAAAGTGGAAGAGACTGTAAGTACAATTAACCTTTCTTTTCATCTGTCAGTGGGTATGTTTATAAAATATATGGTAATCTAAAAATAAAAGCATAAGGATTTTGACATCAGACTGGATGATGAGACTCTTTTCAAGGTTGTAGGTTAAACACTGTGCAAAGTAATTATCATTTTAGATGGAATAGTGTGATATTTACTTTATTAGTTTTAGTAATTGTTAACAAAGCACTATTAATTTGCAGATTCCTGAAGAGAAATTAGGGAGATATTTTTAATCTGTTCTGAGCATCATTTATTTCATTATTTCCCACTGCTCTTCAGTCTGTTGTCCCTAAGTCTTTGGATAACCAATGTGTAGTCCTTCTATTATATCTCTCTTTGCTTTGATTTTTGCATGTACCATATGGAATTTTCTCTAGGTGCAGAAGAGTGGGAAGGGGCATCATCTTATCTTAGACTCAGTCCTCTCCTCAGTGACAGGAATGGGCTTTTGGGCTAATTGATTTATTTGCTAATGTGTTTATTACTAATACATACATTTCTCTGAGTAAAATGATACTATATTCCATTTTGTACTTTTAAAATAAACCATTTTAGATTTCCTCAGAAAATAAAACTAGTGGTGAGAGTTGAAACAGAGTAGGTGAAGTTATGGATAAAATGGAAGTGAGTTGATCATCTTGAAGCTAGCTAATGGATAAAAGGGAGCACATTACAGTATTTGCTGCTTTTGTATATGTTTGATATTTTGTAGAAAGAGAGAGTATTAAAAGACTGAGATAAAAAGCTTCCATTATCATGGTGTTCAGGGCAGAGCTTACTAGAAATGTTAGAGAAAAACTGAAAAGAATTATCAGAATGTCTCTTGGTGTTCTGATAAAATAAATGAACAGAAAACCTCCAGAAGTAATGACTGAACCAAAAAAGGGAATATCTTTTAGCTGGTGAAAAAAGCCTGGAAAGGGGCAGGTGAAGGCTGACGCAGTGGGCCCGTGACACCAGTGTCTTAGTCCCCTTCCCTGTTTCTATTCTGCTGTCCTTAATGTGTGTCTATTGTCTTCATGGTCAGTTCCTGTATCTCAAAGCACCACATTTCAGCATTAAGATGAAAAATGTGTGTGTGTGTGTGTGTGTGTGTGTGTGTGCGTGTGTGCGCTCAGTTGTGTCTGACTCTTTGCAATCCCATGAACTATAGCCTGCCAGGCTCCTCTGTCCATGGAATTTTTTAGAGAGGAATACTGGAGTAGGTTGCTATTTCTTACTCCAGGGGATTTTCCCAACCTAGGGATTGAACCTCTGTCTCTTGCACCTCCTACATTGGCAGGTGGATTCTTTACCACTGTGCCACCTGGGAACCCCAAGAGGAAGAAGAAGATAACAAAAAGAAGAGTATTGCCCACATATGAAAAATAAAACTCTCCCTGGCAAATTTCCATTCCATTTTCCAGAATTTTGTCATATAAAAACTACAAGGGAACATAAGAAATTTAATTTTAAGTTGGAAATACTACTGTCCATCCTAAACCAAAGTAATATCAGTGGGGAGATTAAAGAGAATGTACACTGGGTGGGCAGGTGATAATGCCTGCCAGAGTCTACCTCTCTGGCTGTACAACATCCTTAAGCAAACTTCTTCCCAAACTTACAGCATAATTCCTCCTCCTTACCTCTCTTATGAGAGACAAGAGCCTGAACTTGAATCTTGTTTTTGTACCTCACCAAAGCTTAGCACAAAAGAATTGATGCTTTTGAACTGTGGTGTTGGAGAAGACTGTTGAGAGTCCCTTGGACTGCAAGAATATCCAACCAGTCCATTCTAAAGGAGATCAGGCCAGGGTGTTCTTTGGAAGGAATAATGCTAAAGCTGAAACTCCAGTACTTTGGGCACCTCATGAGAAGAGCTGACTCATTGGAAAAGACTCTGATGCTGGGAGGGATTGGGGGCAGGAGGAAAAGGGGATGACAGAGAATGAGATGGCTGGATGGCATCACCAACTCGATGGACGTGGGTTTGAGTGAACTCCAGGAGACGGTGATGGACAGGGAGACCTGGTGTGCTACGATTCAAGGGGTCGCAAAGAGTCAGACACGACTGAGCGACTGAACTGAACTGAAAGTCCGACTTTTACCTTTATCTGAAACAAAATCCAATTTTAAGATTTCTTCAATAATTTAGTTAAGATAACAGGGAATGCTCACAGATTACTTAGAGGAGAGCACATTCAGAGGAGTGCATGGAAGAAAAATCTGATCTGTTAAAAACCAAGTAGCAAGATATTGAAAAATCCTGATGAGAGACAGATAATGTGAGACTTAACCAAAAAAGTGGAATGTTAAAGAAAATTTTTGGATCGAGATTCACTAGATCTAATAAATATTGAGTGGATGGCAGGAGATCAGGCATTTAAAGAGAGAATCAAAGGTGATGCCTAGGTTTAATATGCTAGGAACAGATAAAAGGAAACTCCCCATTTTTCTCCTCTGTAACTTCTGTTATCTCTGAAAAAAGAACAGATTATAATGAGTATTCTTCTCAAGGAAACAATAATATACTCTCCTATTTCTGAAGGTTATTCTACAATTTACAAAATATTTTTGTGATAATAAATTTATATATTCAGGGATTATTATGGGGCAAGTTCCTTGCAAACCACTGCAGCATTATCTCATTTAATCATCAGAACAATCTAATAAGAAAAAATGTATGTTTTCTTCTTATAGATGCAGAAGTTATCTTAGTAAAGATCACACAGCTGGGATTGAAACTCAAATTTGCTTTGCTACAAAGGACATGTCTTTTCTCGTTTATACTGCCTCACACACATTATCATTCATATCCACATATATTTGCATTTTTTGTAGATGAGTTTTAAACATAGAAGCATCTCTAAATTTTAATATGGATGTGGAAAGTATATTGGAAGAGAAATTCTTTTCTAGGGAGCTTTGACTACTATCTTCACTTACCCTACTAACCCACCCCCCTAAACCCTCACTCTCCACTCTTATGCTCTCTGTGCTAGAACAAAAGGAATTTCAATCCATGACATTAAAATTATGGAATGTTTCAAACCTCAAATTAAAAAAAATATGATAAGTACTTTAAGAGAAAGCAGAGAGTTGAGAAAAGGAGAGAGTGTTTGTGGAGGTAAAAGCTATTGGACTTAGAACCCATTGCTTCGGTCAAAGGTTGTGGATTATATAATTAGCTTCAGGAATCAAATCTTGAATTTAGGACAGTCAAGACATACCCTTATTTTACTTCTCATCCTTTCTTGCTTCTGCTTGTCAGTGGCCTTCATTCTGTCTGGCAAATAAAGGAGAAATCAGGCTTCATAAGGAGAAACTTTATTCAGAACGAGTTTGCAAAGAAAAGAATGGAACTTTTGCAATAAGGAGAACACTCTGACCATAAGACCTGCAAATTTCACTAAATAAAAGGGATTTCTCCCTAAACTGTGTTGGAAGTGGATTGAAAGAGTGGAATGATTGGACAGTGGATCAGAGGAAGTTTTGCCCTGAGTCCTGACTATTTGCAGGAGGGGTTGTGTGTTGGAACAGGCTGAAGATGGTTCAGAGTTGAGGGGTCTGGGTAAAGGAGAGAAATTTAGTCAAAATTTTTGTTATCCAGCATTTTGCTTCAGATGATCAATGGGGATAAAACAGCTCAGCTAATTTATGTGAGAGGCAGATAATATGAATATGGAGGGTTGGCCTTGGCATAGGAAAGCAAGGGGTTGCCCAGGATTCCTATCTAAGTCATGCAAAAGGGTGGTTCATTGCAGTGTGTCATTCCCTGGAACACAAAAGGGATGAATAGGTTTCTTAACCTTCTGAACACAGTGCTTAGGTAAAGTTCAATGTTGTCCCCTATTCCAGACAAGTTTTCTCTTTATAGCTGTTCTCCCCAGGCACACACTTTTAAAGTTAGCTTCAAAGAGTGAAAGAGATATAGCATTCTTTTCTAATTTGGCAAATTCTAGGCAGGGATCCAAGATGCCAAATGCCAATATCTGTGCTCAGTGATGATAAGGAGCTATGATGTAAAATGTTACTCCACAGCATTTGGGTAGAAGTGGTTGGGTAGAAGTAGGAGGTATCATAATTTATCCTTCATCTGTTCTAGGATTCATTTTCCTCGAGGGAAGAAAACACAGTTATTAGGGTGGTAGGATAATATATTATTCTGGGAAACCAAAGACAACAGCTACTAAAGTCCATGATACTTTGTTTCTTTATGATTATTTTGTAAATTTTACTTTGAATCATGTACAACTGGGAAATGATTTACTGAAACCTGAAGACAGATAGTATCTGCCTCAACAGCTAAGTATCTTTGATATTTGAATGCCCCCCCACATCTCTCCATTGCAAGTGGTAGAGGTCTTTGTGTCTCTCATTTCAGTGTGCACAAAGATGAATGTCTGTTCACGTTGTCTCAGCTTGCCTCTTCCATTATTCAAAGGGGCTCTGTGTGATACTGACACTTTAAACTAGTCCATGAAATAGGGTTCAGTCTGAAGTCTTATATTACATTTAAGACATATAGCTTGCTGTTATTGTAGCTACCCTGTGCCTAATGGGAAACAAAAACAGTTATTCTTAAAGAACTATAACACTATATATGAAAATAATAAATGACATATCATCAATCAGGCATGTGTAATATAAGAATGGCTTATATTATATACTTCATAACTAATGTTTTTCAAACATGTAAAATTAGATTCTCAAGTGTTTACAAGAGAATTCTCAATGAGATTTTTCATTCCCATTTTGCAGAGAAATTAGTAATGAGTGAAAGGGTACACTTTAAAAATAGATCCCTAAAAGTGAAAGCAAAACCCAGTATTCTGCCTTTTCAGAAAACATTATACCAGGGTCATTTTGATTTTTACAGGTGAAAATCAAATTCCCTGAACTGGATATTGAAGCATTTGGAGATTTGGAATGTTTAAGGAAGGGATTCTTTATTTATTTTTTTTCCAATTTTTATGTTTTATCGAGTTCTAAAGTATAAAAACTAGTCACTAACAAAAATGTACTTGTTGAATCTTTTCTGCATTTCTCTTGGTATTAAAAAGTAAAAATAAGAAAGTTATACCTGATCCTAATTATAGCTATCTGTCACCAATGCTTCCCATAATTTTCCCCTAACAATATTATAGGAACGTGATAACTTTCTTACTTAACTTTTTAGGAGCATTTTACTCGGTAAGCACCTATTCTATAAACATAATGTATGTGCAGGATTACTAGATGATAGTTTAGACTTTTTTTAAAAAGTATGTAGATTGTTGAAGAAATGGCTCAAAACCTGAAAAAAAGTAAGTTTAAATCCTGAATTTACCAGTTGATATGTGAACTTGCCTATTTTTTTTTAGGTTATTTCTGTTTATTCTTGCTTTGTTTTGTTTTATTTCTGAGATACCATGTGGATTTGAATCCAGAGAGAGGGTGTGGGGCGGGAGGGGGGAGGTGGGGGTCGGGATTGGGAGTTCATGTACACTCATGGCTAATTCATGTCAATGTGTAACAAAACGAATACAGTATTGTAAAGCAAAACAAACTAAAAAATAAAAATTAAAGAAAAATAAATAAATAAAAAATATACAAAGTACCTGGCATGGTAGCCTAATAGTTATTTGGTAACTATTAAAATTCCATCTTAAGTTTTGAACTTTTCCTACAATGTTCCTCATTAAAAAAAATAATAATAACTTTGAAGTGATCTCTGCTACCCCTTTGGAATTTTATTTACTTTTAATTCAAATATAGTTCATTTACAATGTTGTCCTAATCTCTGCTGTACAGCAAAGTGATTCAGTTATGTAAGTGTGTATATATATATATACTTTATATACAGTATAAATATACAGGAAAATACAGTTCCCTGTGCTATACTGTAGAAACTTGTTTATCCATTCTAAATGTAATAGTTTGCCTCTACCAACTTCAAAACCCCAGTCTATCCCTCTCCTTCTACCACCCCCCTCCCTTGGTACTGTAAGTCTGATCTCTGCATCTGTGTTCCACTTTGGAATTTGATTGTGGCTAACTAAATTTTCTATATGTACCTCCAAAGAAGAGGCTGCTACAAGCTGTTTTCTTTTATATGTATGTGTATTTCCTAAAGCTCCCACTTTGATGAAGACGAGCCTATTGTCACTAAGGAAATATATCCTGGCTAGGATGGTCTAAAAATGAACCACCAGCCAACGCTGCTGGAGGTGAACCATCTGGAATCTCAAGCAATTTTTGAATTCTGGAGCCTTTATTTCACTTTTTGTCTTTGAGAAAGATGCTCTGTGGAGCATCTGGGTAAAATATTTTCTCCTGATTTTATGTGTTCACAAACTCAGTTGTTTAGTAATGCCAGAAAAAGTTGAAAAAGACTCTTTCTATAAAATCTTAAGTGTATGTGAACAGCCTTTCAACTTTTACTGCTCTTTCAATTCTTTAGTGGAGATTTGTAAAACTACTCTTCTTCAGATATTCTGATTCACCTGATGTAGGATGGTATGGCTTATATCTGCTTTTAAAATCCCATGACTGATTTTGGTATTCATCAAAATTTAAAAGCTCTTCTTATTACATCTTCAACATGAAACTGAAGACATATGCTGGCTTCTTAAAGGAATTAGAAAGTAGAGACACACAACTACAAAGATGCCCAAATATTAATACTTTATACTAAGTCAGGTATATTCTTTGGCTCTTGACCATTCAATATTTCTCCATAATTAAGTGTAAATAGTATTAAATGTGTCAGAGTAGCTGAAATATAATCCTAATGCTCTCCTATTTTGAATTTCCTTTTTAGGGTAAGATTTATAATTAATTCTTAGCACATGTCAGCTATCAAACTTAACATTTGGCATAGATTACCTAGGATGTTAATTGTCCTTATCTGATACCTAAGGAAAGTGATCCTAGTGGGGTTAGTTGAAAATTGTTGACAGAATGTCCAAATTCATATTTGTTAACAAGGTGCGTAAAAAGAGTATCAGTCTGATTCCAGTCAATCTTGATCTCCCTCTTCTGAACTTGTCATCCTCTTCAGGGGTCAAGTGAAATAAATCGAACTTTTGGCTCTCTGTTCTTCCTAATTTCCAGCATGCTTCTTTTCTATTCTCTCCACTAAGGTCCTGAAACTCTCCTTTATTGAAAGTCCAATTTCTAGCCTATTACTTATAATAGAACTTTTAGACAATCATGAAAAGAAAGTTAACTTACCTGTTGGGGACAGAATTAAACAGCTGTGGTACATTTATTTAGAGGACAAAATGTATCTGAATGATGTATAATAAAATCTTCTATTACAGTATAACTTGTAACTATTCATAAGAACTTGTAGTAAAGTTTCTCTGAGGTAAAAGCATAGAGTAGTGGTACCTATAAATCTCCATAGTATACAGTCTCTGAAATATGCATATTTCTATACATTTATATATCCCTCCTGTGTGTATATGTATGTGTAATATATACATATCAAAATTATATACTCTAGGAATTTATAAATGTACATTTTATTTGAAAAAATTCTATAATGAAAGGCTTCTTTGATAAATCATCAGCTCAGTCATGTCCAACTCTTTGCAACCCTGTAGACTGTAGCCTACCAGACTCCTCCTTCCATGGGATTCTCCAGGCAAGAATAATGGAGTGGGTTGCCATTTCCTTCTCCACGGGATCTTACAGACCCAGGGATCGAACTCAGGTCTCCCACGTTGCAGGTAGACCTCTATCAGAATTGTGTTGAATTGTGTAAGAAATATGGAGCATTGCAAACAAGGATAATTATTTTTAGCAGTACTTTTTTATAGAGTAAAAGAGCAAACATTTGTGATATTTCTGTGGCCATTTGAGATATCATAAAAATAATATTATGTATAAAAGACACACTGAAAATTGTATTTTCTAAATGTTAGGACCTAATCTTGGAAAGACAATGTTAAAAGAGTTATTTGAAGGGGATTTATTCACTTGATTAACATAAGAATGTCATTATCTGAGAATAATGAAAGATTGTAGCTTAACAACCTGTTGATAAGAGACAATGACATGATAAATAAGCATAGAAAATAGGAATGCAGTTTAAAGTATCTTAGCTCCTTCAGAAATGAAGGAATAATCCAGGGGATGATAAAGTCAGCTCAACATATAACAATTATTCTGGTAAGCTATAGAATCTCTGCTATTTGAGTAGATGACATGGAAAGTAAAGAATAAACTCTTCTTATTTCTTGTTAGATGAGCCCAAACATAACTGATTGTTTTAATAGAAGAAAAAAAAAATCTAGATTTGTGTTGTTAGTATTCGGCAGTGAAAGACACAAGTTTCTTTAATATTTTTGATCTTAACAGACTAACTACCAAAACTGACCCAATCTTCGCAACGTTTCAACAATTTCTCTGTTTTTAATTTTTCCTGGATTCTTTTTTGATGGGATTATAATTTTAGGTAGTTAAACTTTCTTTTTACGAAGTACAACTTTCTATTTCATCATTTTATGACTCAGTTTTACATTTTGAACAGAACAGACACTTTAGGATAAAATGATTTTCTTTTACTTTTTAAAAAAAAAAAACTACTTGCTTTTTCTTTGCATATAAAATTTTTCTTTTCTGTCAATACTGATTTGAATGTAATTTAAATTAGCCATATGAACATGAGTTATGGTAACTAACTTCTACTTTACAGAGTGAAATGGGATTTAGTCCTGACACAGCAGCAAAGCTAATAATACTATATGTAATGGCCATACACACTGTTTTTACAACTTCTTAAAAAGACTAAAATGAAGACATTTGAGAACATGGCCCAAAGAAATAGCTAGTTACTCTGTAACTTACAAAAATAAGAATCAAAGGAATATGCTTTAAAGCTATGTTTGATAAATATTTTTTAGTACCTACCTTAGTGAAATATAATCCAATTAGCTAAGATGTGTGTGTTAGTCACTCAGCCATGTCCACCTCTGCAACCCCATGGACTAAAATCCACCAGGCTCCTCTGTCCATGGAATTCTCCAGGCAAGGGTTGCCATTTCCTCCTCCAATTAACCAACATAATTAACTTAATTTAATATTAGTTCAAAATTATATTCTATTAATATAGAAATGGTTTCTAGAAATGCAATTTTATCTAATTGAACACAGACTTTCACTTTTTTAAAAATTCTCTGTGGAAGTAATGTTAGCCTAATTTATTAGAAAACAGTATAAAAAGTATGGGAATTTTATATTAATTAATATTTAGGGATAAAAGTACGATTTTATTTAAAAATAAAATATGCATTATTATGTTATACTCTTTAAAATCAGGCAAATTAGCTGTATAAAAACCTAAAATATCAAAATAGCCTGGTTTGTCTAAGGATTCACGTTAATAACATGACCTTAGTTTATTTTAAAAATTTCTTATCAGCTAAAATTTTCAGTAAGAAATGTTTTTTTGTGTGTATGTATATACATTTTAATGGTTGTTTCTTTCCCAAAAAGGGTAACAAGTTAAAAGTTCAGTTTCTTTATTTTCTGGATTCAGTCTACAAAACCATGTTATATATTTATATACCTAACACCTTCTAGCAACTTTTGACCATGATTTTAAGACGAGATGGAGACTTTGAATTAATATATGGATCCTTTTACAAATTTGACTAGTTACCTTTAATAATAATACAAATACTTTCTTTTGTAATTATTTTTACTAAAAGACACTATTTCATATGTATTTAAATAACCCTTAGAAGGCTAATAAAGTAAAAGTTGTCACTGTAATGATTTCTTCTGCTCAGTTCAGTTGCTCAGTCATGTCCAACTCTTTGTAACCCCATGGGCTGCAGCACGCCAGGCCTCCCTGTCCATCACCAATTCCAGGAGTTCACTCAGACTCATGTCTACTGAGTCAGTGATGCATTCCAACCATCTCATCCTCTATCATCCCCTTCTCTTCCAGCCCTCAGTCTTTTCCAGCATCAAGATCTTTTCCAGTGAGTCAGTTCTTTGCATCAGGTGGCCAAAATTGGAGTTTCAGCTTCAGCATCAGTCCTTCCAATGAATATTCAGGACTGATTTCCTTTAGGATGGATTGGTTGGATCTCCTTGCAGTCCAAGGGAAAGTCAAGAGTCTTCTCCAACACTACAATTTAAAAGCATCAATTCTTCAACACTCAGCTTTCTTTCTAGTCCAACTCTCACATCCATACATGACTACTGGAAAAACCATAGTTTTGACTCGACGGACTTCTGTTGGCAAAGTAATATCTTTGCTTTTTAATATGCTTTCTAGATGGTCATAACCTTTTTCCAAGGAGCAAGCATCTTTTAATTTTATGGCTTCAGTCACCATCTGCAGTGATTTTGGAGCCCTCCAAAATAAAGTCTCTCACTGTTTCCATTGTTTCCCCATCTATCTGACATGAAGCGATGGGACCAGATGCCATGATCTTAGTTTTCTAAACGTTGAGTGATTTCTTGAGACCTTTGAAATGCTCTGACTTGTAATATAAACCAATTTAGCATATAGCTTATCTTTGTGGAATAGAAAATCCCAAAATAATAAGTAAGTATGGCAGTTTGCTTCCTATAAAGGAAATCTGGATTTGGTAAGCAAGCAAGTAATTCTAAAGCTCTCTGAGCCCCTCATTAACTCAGGCTCATTCCAGTTTACCACTCCTCCACTGCTAACATCTGGCCCTTATTCTTCTGATCTTCAATGGCTGCTTGAACCTGTCACCACACCTAAGTTCCAGGAAAGAGAATGCAGAAAAGAAGAAAAATGACAAACCCCCTGTGTCTCCAAAAACACTTTCTGCAAACTTTATACACTACAACACTCACATCTAAATAGTTAAAACTTGGCCCCAGGGTCACCAGTAACAGAACGGGGACTATAGGGTTTTATGGTCTTTTAGATGTATAGAGCCAAGAGGTTTTACAGCTAAAGATAAAGGGAGTAATGGTCATTTGGTGGTAATGGATGACCTCTAACACATGAAATTATCTATGTTAAATCTAAGTTTCATACCATGAATGTAAGCCAGTTACTTTATTATACATTAAAAAAATTATAAATTAGAAATTTTACTCTAAAAGGCCAAATTTTCTTAATTTTAAAAACATAAAATAGAAAGTATTAATAGATTCCAAATATTAATGAAACGACCTCAGATTGGGTCTTGAGCTCATGTGGTTAGAACTCAAACCGAGCCAAAATCCTGCTTAGTACTTGAGATCATGTGCCTGGTATTTGAACCCAGCCAAGGCCCACAGTCTTTCAACTGAGATCACAGACCAGGTTTCAGGACCTAATGAGCTCAGGTTCTTGATGTTTCATCTAAGAAAGAATCAGTGAGAGACAAAGCAATAGGTAATCAGTAGGTTATCCATAGAGAAACACATTCCACAGGCCCAGTGTGGGTCGTCACTGAGGGCAAGTGTGGCCTTGAAATGTGGTATGGCTAGCTTTTGTGTGTTTGTTCTAAGTTGCTTCAGTTGTGTCTGACTCTGTGCAATGCTATGGACTGTAGCCTACCAGGCTGCTGGGTCCATAGGTTTCTCCAAACAAGAATACTGGAGTGGGTTGCCATGCCCTCCTCCAGAGGACATTCCCGACCCAGAGATGGAACCCACGTCTCTTACGTCTCCTGTATTGGCAGGCAGGTTCTTTGTCACTAGCGCCACCTGGGAAGTCCAAGCTTTTATAGAGTGGTAAATTATAGACTAATGGGTAGGAGGAGTATTCCAATCACTTGGGGGAAGGGGAAGAGATTTCCAGGAATTGGGTTTCCTCCCACTTTTGATGGTAGGCCTTGGAACTACCGTGGGGACTCTGGGTGTGTCCCTTGGCTTGCTGATGTGTTACAATGAATGTATACTGAAGATCAAGGTTAGTGGCAGTCGACTGGTCTGCCACCTTGGGCCCAGTTGATTTTAATCAATTTATGTTGTGTCCTTGGGCTATGTCATTCTTTCAAAGGTTGTGCCTTGCCTTCTTCCCTCCTGTTTCATTAATACTCTAATATGGTTCTCTTAATATCAACAAGCATGGCCCTACATCTTTCTATAATAAGGAACACATACTCATTAAGGGAAACTTTTTGTGTCATGTGTTTTCAATGATCTCTCAAGGCTGTGTTTGCTGTTGTCTTCTCACTTGATGGAATCTTAATAACAGACAAGAACCTGACCACATTGCTGGCCAGACTCTTGTCTCACCAGTGGGATTCACTGTGCGCTATTTATTGTTCCAGTGTTATTGTGGCTTCACATTCTGTGTTGCTTAGATTCAAATTACTAACTACCTGATTGGTCTGACACTCATGGAAGGTGAGTCGCTGATTCCACCCAATGTGCTAATCAATGACTAAACTTTATAATTGGTATGACTGATAAGGTATTTAAATACTTTCTCATAGAACCAATAAAGATTTGTTTCTCTCATAGCTTTGTCTTTGTTCCAACCTTCAATGTCATTGAACTACAAGAGAGTTTTAAGAGTTATTTCAAACTCTTGGATGCTAGGGCATACTTCAAGAACATGTTTTGCCAAATTTATGGAGACACATTCTTGTTTCAGAACTGAATGTAAATTGTAGTCACACATATGGATGCTCCCTGCTGAGAACTGGACTTTTGAAAAATAAATGGCTAAAAACTCACGTTCTGTAAAAAGGTAAATAAGCAACTCCATCTGTTTTTTACTTCAGGCTAAAAGTCTCCAGCTTGTTTCTTCTCATGAATATATCACAGCTGAAGTCTAACAACTGGCTAACATCTAACTTCATAAGAAATAGAACCAAATGGCTTGTCATTTCTATTTTTCAGGGAACAAACTTTCTCTCTCCTAGAAAAAGATAAAAATGAAGTATATCAAGAGGTATGAAATTTTACTCCCCCCCGCTAAATATTAGATATAGACTCCATCACTCTTTTTGATATTCAATTTTGACCTTACTGCAATATGGTGCCTTTAAAATGTAAAGAGGTTCAGTTGCTTAGCTGAGGAACTGGATTCCCATGTAGTAATTTTGTAAACCCTTTCTAGGGACACATTTTTGGTTAATGGGGTCCTTTAGCTTTCTAAGGTAACAAGGAAAATGAAAGATTCTGGCATACAGAAATGTACAATTTTATTATTGCAAAACTCTGTTGTGAGCATTATTGGCAGAAATTACTTCTGCTCCCTCCAAAAATGGCTATTCTGAGCAAAATTTATTAAAGAATTAAAGGTCTCCTCTTGTGGAATCTCACAACTCCAGCCTTGATTTAACTTCATCTGATAATTATTACAGTTAAGGGTCTCTTCATAGTTGGAGTCTTCCTTTTCCTGAGGTCTTGGTTTTTATATCTAAGAAGTTGGCCTGAGCATCACTATTTATACACTTTTATTTTTACTATCATCAAATACTGTTTGAGGGGCTATATACAAATCCAGTGCTCTACAGGATGTTGGTAAAAGCTTTACTGAAGTGCTGATCATCAGTTAGTACCATCAGTGAATACTTGTTGGAACTTAGAGACTGTTGCAGTATAGAGATATATATTTCTCTCTTTGATTTTATCTTTGTTTTTCTAATTCCTTACAGTGTCATATAATTTCTGGTCATGAATCTATCTACTTTTATAGATTTTAAATTTATCCCAAAATTCAAAGAAACCCTCTATTTCTCCTGAGGAGCTGAAATTGATTTTATCTCACACATCTTATCTCAGTTTAATGTGGCTTTTTTTTCAGATTTATGGCTGTTAACTCTTCTGCTCAGTGCCTTCTTGATTGCTAGTACTTGTGAATTTTTCATTCAAGATATTCCAGATTTTCTTTAAAGATTCTTCCAATTCATGTGAAGAGTATTTTTAAAAAATCTATTTGTAGAAGCTGCTGCTGAAGCTTCTAACCAGGCAAGTAGAAACACTCTGACTGGGGAATTCCATTAGGAATGTATTAAAGGTTGAAAAGCGCTATTAGATCTAGGAGTGAGTCTCCTGAGAGAGTGAGAAGGAAAAGCAATCTTCTTACTTCCTTCTCAAAAAAGGACACTTCAGTGCCTCTCTACACAGATATTGTCAAACAGCCAATTTGCAAAACTGTCCCTTATTATGCTCTGTTCACCTGCTAGAGGTGTGAGTTTTTGTGGATTTTAGTTGTTATTGTTGCTTGTTTGTTTTGTCTCCCTCTCTCCAATAAAGAAAAAAAAAGTCATCACTGCCTTTCTGTTCAATTCTAAGGGCTAGAATCACTTTCAACAGCAAAGTTGCAATATTGGATTGTCTAAGCTATTTTTCTCCTTTAAAGGGGTGAGGGAACATTTCTAAAGACTGGATAACATAAAAAGTAAAAATAAACAAGTTTTGGATAGTAAGGAGAACTATCTAAAGTCAACATGATACAGCAGAAAGAGCATAGTTTTACAAATGAGTCAGACTTTAAGTCTGTATACTAGCTCTGCTACTTACTAGCTACATCACTGAACAATTGAATGCTAATTTCCTTATCTGTCAAAACAAATTCATAAAATTTATTTGATAGTGTGGATGCTAAGATTAAATTTAAAATGTTTTTGAGTTCCTGGCGTAAAATAAAAACTAAAATAATAGTTTATTCTCTTCCCCACATTTTTGGAATTAGAAGGGTACCTTTCAAGAGGAAAAGTGTGGAAAAAATAGAAAAACTGTAGAGAACCAGTTGGTCGTCTAATGCAAACAACTGATTCATTGGAAAAGTCCCTGATGCTGGGAAAGATTGAGGGCAGAAGGAGGAGAAAGCATCAGAGGATGAGATGGTTGGATGACATCACCGATGCAATGGACATGAACTTGGGCAAACTTCGGGAGGTGTTGAGGCAAAGCTATGCCTGTCTTGCTACAGTCCATGGGGTCACAAAGGGTCAGACACGACAGGGCAACTGAAAAACAACCAGAGAACCAGACTGTTGCATCCTTTTGTTTGTTTGTATCATCTTTCCTGTAGTCCTGTCATCTTCTTCTGCTAGATATCAGTTTGCTCGTGGAGCTGTTCCTTCTTCATTACAGTCCAACCCTAGTGGGCCTCCCAATTGCAATGCCATATTGAAATTTAGTTAAGAAACAAAGTCACAAAGGAAGGAAGGAATTCTAAGCTGGCAAAACCTGGCTAAAGCACCTAAAAAGTAAAACATAAATTCCTGCAAATAGGAAGATTGAACTGAAATTTAATATCAAGTCCTCTCTCTTCAGAAAAGTGTTGCTGTAAATCTCACATCAGTGTAACTTGTTCTTTGTCCATCAAACATAATCTCCAGGCATTTGGCTCTCCACATTTCAATTAAAAATTTATCTGACCCCAAACAGATTCTATGGATAACATTCTCTAATCTTGCTCTTTCTTATGCCTCTATGTTCCTATAGATTATTTTATAGAGTCAGAATCATGTAACTTTCAGCAGCTGAGAAGTAGGGAAGATGACCAGAAGAAGGATGTCAGATCTCTCTGTCCTCCCAACCTTTCAAACCTCTCCAAAACCCCTCATTAAAATGGTTTGATCTCCCTCCCCAAAAATCACGTTATAATTTTTATATTACTTTTTTTGTGTGCTCTTTATTTATTTATTTATTTATTTACTTTACAATACTGTATCGGTTTTGTCATACATTGACAGGAACATGCCACAGGTGTACATGAGTTCCCAATCCTGAATTCCCCTCCCACCTCCCACCCCATATCATCTCTCTGGGTCATCCCAGTGCACCAGCCCCAAGCATCTTGTATCCTGTATCCTGTATCAAACCTAGACTGGCAATTCGTTTCTTACATGATAGTATACATGTTTCAATGTCATTCTCCCAAATCATCCCACCCTCTCCCTCTCCCACAGAGTCCAAAAGTCTATACATTTGTGTCTCTTTTGCTGTCTCGCATACAGGGTTATCATTACCATCTTTCTAAATTCCATTTGTATGTGTTAGTATACTGTATTGGTGTTTTTCTTTCTGGCTTACTTCACCCTGTATAATAGGTTCCAGTTTCACCCACCTCATTAGAACTGATTCAAATGTATTCTTTTTAATGGCTGAGTAATACTCCATTGTGTATATGTACTACAGCTTTTTTATCCATTCATCTGCTGATGGACATCTAGGTTGCTTCCATGTCCTGGCTATTATAAACAGTGCTCCAATGAACATTGGGGTACATATGTCTCTTTCAATTCTGGTTTCCTCGGTGTGTCTGCCCAGCAGTGGGATTGCTGGGTCATAAGACAGTTCTATTTTCCAGTTTTTTAAGGCATCTCCACACTGTTATCCATAGTGGCTGTACTAGTTTTCATTCCTACCAACAGTGTAACAGGGTTTTTATTCAGACTTTCTTTCACAAGTGGAGATCTGAAAAATGATTCTGGAAGACATAGGACCATTTCTCATTATTGGAGTCTCTTTATGGTATTTACTGCTGATGCTTTTATTAATTCACCTGCCTTGCCACCTTGAATCTCTGCCATGCATGTTTCTGAGAGCTAGTAAATATATGGCAGCTTATAATTGTTTTGATACTGGAACCTGACTAGCAAGTCATATTTTATTCTTTGGGGCACTACCCATGTCGGCCAGTAACCAAGCTTTATTCTCTGGTCCATTTCATACATTTCTGACTCTGGACCACAAATGTTAGGAGAACCAGGTGAGTCAATGTGAAGTTCTATCACAAACACATGCTTTTCCAGTGAGCCCAGACTTTCTGCTTCCAGACAGTCACTGTGTTCATATATTCTAAGTGTCTTGATGAACTCCACTGTTTTGTTTCTGCTTTATTCAAATACGTGCCATGTGCTAAAGCATGTGCATGAAAGACATAGCAGAGCAGAAAACAATATGATTTTGAAAAAGAAACAGAGTCTAGATTTCTGACAAACTAGCTAGGTAATCTCAAGTAAGTCTTTTGTTGTTGTTGTTGATGTTGTTTTTAAACTTCCTGAGCTTTTGGTTTCTCATCTGTGAATCATAAGTAACCATACAAGTTTCTTGTCATAACCTCATAATGATGCTGAAATCTCAGTCTCTGTTCACTGATGCAAAATGAAATCTTGGAGACAGAGTTTTGGCTGGAATAGAAAAGAATAGCTTCATTGCTTTGCCAGGCAGAGGAGGACACAGCAGGCTCATGCTTCTCAAGAACTATGTAGCCCACCTGGGAGGATTTGAGGAATTTAATACTAAAGGTTTGCCTTGGAAACGAACAGAGATCATTCTGTCGTTTTTGAGATTACATCTAAATACTGCATTTCGGACTCTTTTGTTGACCATGATGGCTACTCCATTTCTTCTGAGGGATTCTTGCCCACAGTAGTAGATATAATGGTCATCTGAGTTAAATTCACCCATTCCAGTCCATTTTAGTTCACTGATTCCTCGAATGTCGATGTTCACTCTTGCCATCTCCTGTTTGACCACTTCCAATTTCCCTTGATTCAGGACCTGACATTCCAGGTTCCTATGCAGTATTGCTCTTTACAGCATCAGACCTTGCTTCTATCACCAGTCACATCCACAGCTGGGTATTGTTTTTGCTTTGGCTCTATCCCTTCATTCTTTCTGGAGTTATTTCTCCACTGACCTCCAGTAGCATATTGGGCACCTACTGACCTGAGGAGTACCTCTTTCAGTATCCTATCATTTTGCCTTTTCGTACTGTTCATAGGGTCCTCAAGGCAAGAGTACTGAAGTGGTTTGTACAGTCATGAAATTAAAAGATGCTTACTCCTTGGAAGGAAAGTTATGACCAACCCAGATAGCATATTCAAAAGCAGAGACATTACTTTGCCAACTAAGGTCCATGTAGTCAAGGCTATGGTTTTTCCAGTGGTAATATATGGATGTGAGAGTTGGACTGTGAAGAAGGCTGAGCACCGAAGAATTGATGCTTTTGAACTGTGGTGTTGGAGAAGACTCTTGAGAGTCCCTTGGACTGCAAGGAGATACAACCAGTCCATTCTGAAGGAGATCAACCCTGGGATTTCTTTGGAAGGATTGATGCTAAAAATGTAGTCAAGGCTATGGTTTTTCCAGTGGTAATATATGGATGTGAGAGTTGGACTGTGAAGAAGGCTGAGCACCGAAGAATTGATGCTTTTGAACTGTGGTGTTGGAGAAGACTCTTGAGAGTCCCTTGGACTGCAAGGAGATACAACCAGTCCATTCTGAAGGAGATCAACCCTGGGATTTCTTTGGAAGGATTGATGCTAAAGCTGAAACTCCAGTACTTTGGCCACCTGATGCGAAGAGTTGACTCATTGGTAAAGACCCTGATGCTGGGAGGGATTGGGGGCAGGAGGAGAAGGGGACGACCGAGGATGAGATGGCTGGATGGCATCACGGACTCAATGGATGTGAGTCTGAGTGAACTCCGGGAGTTGGTGATGGACAGCGAGGCCTGGTGTGCTGCGATTCATGGGGTCGCAAAGAGTCGGACGCGACTGAGTGACTGAACTGAAACTGAACTGAACTGAATATTAAAGGTTGAAGAATGGGGTCACTGATAAGATTAGCATGTGGCAAAGTCTGAACCCCTTTAATCTCATCTCAGGCAGTCTCCTAATGTTAATGAGCTTCTCTTTGTTGTTGTCATTCAGTTGCTAAGTCACATCCATGTCCAGCTCTCTGTGGCCCCGTGGACTGCAGCATGCCAGGCTTTTCTGTCCTTCACCATCTCCTGGATTTTGCTCAAACTCATGTCCATTGAATCAGCAATGCCGTCCAACCATCTCTGTCATCCCCTTCTCCTCCTGTCTTCAAATTTCCCAGCATCAGGGTCTTTTCCAATGAGTAGGCTTTTTGCATCAGATGGACAAAGTAATAGAGCTTCAGCTTCAGCCTCAGTCTTTCTAATGAATATTCAGCATTGATTTCCTTTAGGATTGACTGGTTGAAACTCCTTGCAGTCCAGGGAACTCGCAAAAGTTTTCTCCAGCACCACAGTACTAAAGCACCAAGTCTTTAGGGCTCAGCCTTCTTTATAATCCAGCACATGTACACCTGTACATGACTCCTGGAAAAACCGTACTTTGCCTAGACAGACATTTGTTGGCAAAGCAATGTCTCTGCTTTTTAATATGTTACCTAGATGTGTCATAGCTTTTCTTCCAAGGAGAAGCATCCTTTTTTTTTTTTAATTTTTAATTAATTTTTATTTTTTAGCTTGTTTTGCTTTACAATACTGTATTCATTTTGCTATACATTGACATGAATCAGCCACGAGTGTACATGAACTCCCAATCCCAACTCCCACCTCCTCCCTCCCGCCCCACACCTCCTCTCTGGATTATCCCCATGCATCAGTCCCAAGCATCCTGCATTGAACCTAGACCGGCAATTCATTTCACTTATGATATTATACATGTTTCAATGTCATTCTCCCAAATCATCCCACCATCTCCCTCTCCCACAGAGTCCAAAAGGCTGTTCTATACATCTATGTCTCTTTTCCTGTCTTGCATACAGGGTTATCATTACCATCTTTATAAATTCCATATATATGTGTAAGTATACTGTATTGGTGGTTTTCTTTCTGGCTTACTCCACTCTGTATAATCGGCTCCAGCTTCATCCACCTCATTAGAACGGATTCAAACATATTCTTTTGAATGGCTGCGTAATACTCCATTGTGTATATGTACCACCGCTTTCTTATCCATTCGTCTACTGATGGACATCTAGGTTGCTTCCATGTCCTGGCTATTATAAACAGTGCTGCGATGAACATTGGGGTACAAGTGTCTCTTTCACTTCTGGTTTCCTTGGTGTGGATGCCCAGCAGTGGGATCGCTGGATCATAAGGCAGTTCTATTTGCAATTTTTTAAGGAATCTCCACACTGTTCTCCATAGTGGCTGTACTAATTTGCATTCCCACCAACAGTGTAAGAGGGTTCCCTTTTCTCCACACCCTCTCCAGCATTTATTGCTTGTTGACTTTTGGATTGCAGCCATTCTGACTGGAGTGAAATGGTACCTCATTGTGGTTTTGATTTGCATTTCTCTGATAATGAGTGATGTTGAGCATCTTTTCATGTGTTTGTTAGCCATCTGATGTCTTCTTTGGAGAAGTGTCTATTTAGTTCTTTGACCCATTGTTTTGATTGGGTCATTTATTTTTCTGGATTTGAGCTGCATAAGTTGCTTGTATATTTTTGAGATTAGTTGTTAGAAGCATCTTTTAATTTCATGGTTGCAGTCACCATTCACAGTGATGTTTGAACCCAAGGAAATCAAATCTGTCACTATTTCCATTTTTCCACATTTGTTTGTCATGAAGTGATGAGACTGGATGCCACGATCTTAGTTTTTTGAATGTTGCGTTTTAAGCCAACTTTTTCACTCTCCTCTTTCACTTTCATGAAGACTCTTTAATTCCTTTTTTCTTTCTGTCATTAGGGTGGTATCATCTGCATATTTGAGGTTGTTGATATTTCTCCCAGCAATCTTGATTCAGCTTGTGATTCATCCAGCATTTTGCGTGATGTACTCTGCATATAAGTTAACTAAGCAAGGTGACAACACACAGCCTTGACATATTCCTTTCAATTTTGAATCAGTCTGTTTTTCCAAGTCTGGTTCTAACTGAATTGTATATCTGGAAATTCTCGGTTCATGTACTGTTGAAGACTAGCTTGCAGGAATTTGAGCATTACCTTGTTAGCATGTGAAATTAGAGCAATTGTATGGTAGTTTGTCATTGCCCTTCTTTGGGAGAGTAAATGGTTTTTAGGAAAGATGACTGGGGCCCTAGAAGAATACATGGGAGATGTGGCAGTTTGTGATAAATTTTGTCTAGGTGCAGTTTGGGCTTGTAGTCTCCTCTCACATGATGAGTCAATCTTCCCTGGTGGAAGAAATTCCCTGGGAAGTGATCCACGACAATTGAGTTTCCTTTGGAGACAATAAGGAGAGAGAACTCCTTTCAGAGTTCCTTCTGGCAGATGAAGGGAGTTCAAAGAAAGCCTCTGACTTCCTTTGCTGATTTTTAAGTGTCTACAGCTGACATCTTTTGCCATTCTTTACTACCTTCCCCTCATTACCTCTACATTTTACTTCCCTTCCCTCCATCTTACTACTTGCTTCTAATTTTTGTGTGATGGAGGATATACAGACAGGAGGAAATCTGTAAGTTTAGGGAAGACAATTTAGTTATAAAGCTTCTTGCAAGTGTTTCAGTTAACCTTTTTTTGTTGTTGTTGTTGTTAATCCCAATCTCACCTACAGTGCCTGTTGAAGTACTTAATGCCTTCTGTTCTTGAGATTATTCTGATAAATTGAGATGCAACTAGCATTTCTTCTTGTTGATTCTAAGTTGTTACTATGGTTTCAGTTCTTTCAGCTCTGCAAATCATTTAAACTTTTTTAATCCCCCAATATTTCTAATATTGACTATCTCTTTTCTGGTCCTTTTGTTGTTGTGAGTTAGATCTTTTCATTTCTTTAGATAGAGCATCTGGAAGGAATTCTGTTAAGTTCACATCTATATTTTATGTTATCTGGAACTCCAAGGAGATAATCCTTTCAACATTTTGCATCTGAATCTATCATAAAATTTGCATTCTGTGATTTTATTATTAGGTACACTTTTTTTGATGTATGGCTTGCAGTATCTTAGTTACCCAACCAGGGACTGAACCCAGCCATAGCAGTGAAAGCACCAAAAGCACTGGACTGCCAAGGAATTCCCTAATATAGGTGCTGTATTTTCAGAACCTTGATCCATGTTTAATTTATCAGATATTAATTACATAGCATAGCACGTACCTATTCCTATTAGGAATTTAATAGAAAGTGTTTTGCTACAGTTTTTTGATTATTTTTATTATCTATTTGTACTTTTTTGGAGAAAACAGTTATCATAAATGTGTTAATTTTTTGTTGTTGCTGTTATATAAGCAAAGAAAAATGTGAATATGAAAGGTAAAGTACACTGTGTACATTTCTACCAAGCTGAAATTTGCTTTGTGTTCCAGAAAAATAGTCTCAACACTAGTTATTAAAATTGTGTAATGTTAAATTTTTTTCTTGGTGGATGGTTTGTATTCTTATTATAATTTTGGAGTTATAGAGAATATTAAGTGGCATGAACAGCTACGGGACACCAGTGGGATGCATATGGATAAATATACTCTCTGCTTATCTACTTATAATAAGCTTGGGGAAATATCCTTTCTTATTGGAAATTATGCTAATTTTCAGGACAATCTTGTAATTTAATTGGGATATCAATCTTTATCTTTTAAAATTGCATTTATATTTTTAGGATATAACATTTGTTCTTAGGACGTATTCAGCATAGCACTCCCCCCCCCCCCCTTTTTCTATATTCTTTTGTTACTGAAGAGAGAATTCCAACTTTGTGACACTCTTCTGGGAATGATTTCTGAATAACATAACCTTAAAAATGCATAATGTTAGATTTACAACTAAAATTTCCAAAAAAGTTTAAATAGCATTTCTTTTGTTTAACAAGTATTAAAAGTTCAATTGATTGCCATATTTTTTTAAAAAATTCAGATGTGTGTCCAACATGTTGCCAAAAATAGGTTTATTCTCAATGAGCCTTACTCTGGAAAATAGCTATTTTGCTATTTGTTTCTGCACTACAGTGGTGATCTTTCTATATGAGATTAGAGACATCATATGAGATTTGGACTCTGGTCCTAAATAAGATGTTTCATTTTCTTTCCTTATTATTTGCCTCTGCACTAAATTCCAGTTGATGAAATGTTTTATATGTGTCATATAGACTAATTCATTTTGTACATTTAAATCTTTAGAACTCTTTGGAAGTGCCATTACTCAGTTAACAAAGCTTGTATAAAAATTACCAGCTATTGGACTTCCCTGATGAATAAGAATCAGCCTGTCAATGCAGCGGACATGAGTTTGATCCCTGGTCCAGGAAGATTCCCCATGCCATGGAGCAACTAAGCCCATGGGGCACAACTCCTGAGTCCACCCGCTCTAGGACCCAAGAATCGCAGCTATTGATCCTGTGTGCCACAGCTACTGAAGCTCATGTGCCCTAGAGCCTGGCTCTGTAACAAGAGAAGGCACTGCGAAGAGGAGCCCACACATTGTAACAAAGAGTAGCCCCTGGCTTATAGACAGCCACTTCTCTCAGTGTCCTCACGTGGCTGAGAGAGACTATTTCTTTTATGTCTCTTGCATACGTGAGTGCTCAGCTGCTCAGTTGTGTTCAACCCTTTGTGACCCCAGGTACTGTAGCCTGCCAGGTGTTTCTGTTTTCTGTGGCTCTGAATTTTCCAGGCAAGAAAACTGGAGTGGGTGGGCATTTCTTTTTCCAGGGGCTCTTCCGAACCCAGGGATCAAACCCACATCTTCTATATCTCCTGCATTGGCAGGCAGATTCTTTACCACTGAATCACCTGGGAAACCCAGTCTCTTCTCGGTGGTTTATTCACTAAGTTGTGTCCAACTCTTTCAACCCATGGGCTGTAGCCTGCTAGGATCTTCTTTCCATGAGATTCTCCTGGCCAGAATACTGAAGTGGGTTGCCATTTCCTTCTCCAGGGGATCTTCCTGGCCCAGGGATCGAACCTGGGTCTCCTGCACTGCAGGCAGATGCTTTACCAGCTGAGCTATGAGGGACGCCTCCATGTCTCTTCTTACAACGGCACTCATCGCATTCCTTACAATAAGCATATAGTGAGGGCTTCCCTGGTGGCTCAGAGGTTAAAGCGTCTGCCTCCAATGTGGGAGACCCGGGTTCGATCCCTGGGTTGGGAAGATCCTCTGGAGAAGGAAATGGCAACCCACTCCAGTATTCTTGCCTGGAGAATCCCATGGACAGAGAAGCCTAGTAGGTTACAGTCCACGGGGTCGCAAAGAGTGGGACATGACTGAGCAACTTCACCTCACCTCACCTCACCTCACCTCACCTTAAATTAATAACCTCTCAAATACCCAACTTCCAAATATCATTATACTGGGGACTGGGTACCTCAACATATAAATGTTGGAGGAATGCAAATAATTAGTCCACAGTATTTACTAAACCAACTCACTGAAAGAGATTCAAAGATTATTTGGAGACTGATACTGATTCTATAAGTTGCAGTGGGTGAGATAGTAAATTGTGGTTAGAAACTATACTGTGATATTATTTATATCCAAGTTGGAAGAAAATACTTATTACTATGTGTTTAAATAATTTAGGAGATTTTTATGTTGTTGCTGTTTTTTCTTTTTTTCAAATTCTTTTTTCTGATAAGCTGAGGTCTTTTTTGTTTTTGTTCATGAAGTTGGAAATTTTAGTGAAAGAATGCAAAGTTGCATACCAAAGGGCATGAGTAGAAGAGAAGGAATTGTCAGTAATTTCACCAAAAAATATAGTTTAAATGTATTTTTTCATTTCTTCTTCTTCTTTTTTCAATAGGGAGAGGTGAATCTTTTACTTTTTCATGTGAAAAATGAGTTATTATAGAGAGAATTTCTTCTGGATTATGACTCAAAACAAACTCAGGAGTTTAGTGAGTTATGTAATTATATATTAATCACATCCAAATTAGGTGATTAATAAAGTATATTACTAAAGACATTACACTGAATTATTAATTTAGTAAATTAAATGTACAGATGTAATTTTAAACCACAAATATAATACCTTTGGCTTAGGTTGCTCCACAATACAGACCAGGAAAAATACTAATGCACTGATAAGACAGGGAAGTTCATCTGTGAATATCTTTAGGGTAGAATTTAACTGGGTCCATTCAAACTAGTAAATTCATTACATTAAAATGGATCATTAAGAAATCTCACAATCAACAACAACCAAAAAAAAATTCTATATGCCCATATATATATAGAAGAAAGTTTTCTTTGATTGAAATTTTAATAAAAAATCCAATATGTATACAATGTCTTTTCAAAATTTATTACCAAATCAAGATTAAAATGTTGCTGTTTCTCCATTCACATTGCTGGCACAATTTTCCTTTCCTCTCTCTGTCTGTTTTCACTCTAGTCTTTATTCAGGTAGAACACATTGTCCAGATTTTTTGAGACTGGTTTTCAATGTGACACAGATGATAACTCTGAATTTACATTACATCTGTTATTTCCATTTTGCCTCTAGACTGTGATCTCAAATAACACAATATGTTACTATTTAATTTTACAATAAGCCATTTGCCAACTTTTTCTTTTCTTTTTTTATTTTTGCAACAGCTATATTAATGGAGCTGCTAGAATAAGTCTGAAGACAGGCATAAAAATGAAAATGACACACCAATGAAGATTTAATTTTTCAATTATTTAAAAAGTGCTTGTTAGGTTTGCTTTTAGATAGAAACAGATGAAATGATGGAAAGACACATCACTAATCACTTAATGTAATCCTGAAATTTAACTAATGTTCATTTTTCTGTTAAATATGGGCTTTGTGTTGTTGAGGCCAGTGTGAGAAAAGCGAGAGAGACTCGATCTAGAAGCCTGTCATCCATCTTAAAGGTAGGATGTGAACTAGGCCTGGACCCTGCCCAAGAGGGAGGAAACGATTATTAGTAAAAACCAGGTCTCCTGGAGACTTCCCTCCCTGTAGATGACAAACAGAGATTATAGTTGAGGTCAGGCTGCCCCTGTTAGATTAACCATGGAGACATACCCTTTGATGTATAATCCTTGTGTCCCCGCCCCCCACCCCTCTCCTTTAAACTTAATTGTTTGTTCTCCTAGCACCTACTTGTTGTAAAACTTAATCATATACAACAAAGAGGTTGGTAACATGTAACCAGTCATGGGAGCTGGGGCAGGTTATAAAACTTGGGCCTCTCAGAAACATCTAGGGCCTTGTTGGGAACTGATTCCCCTTGGACCCAATGGTATAATAAACTGTACTCCACTGTCTTGAGTGTCCTCCGAGGTGTGTTTTGTGACTCCGGATTCCACAACAGTGTCATTTCCTTTTGAAGGTGAAATTCTTTTTCTTCTGACAATTTGGCTAAAAGGAATGAGTTAGCACTCAATATTTCAAACTTGACAATATCATCATATATATTTTTCCTTTCTAGAAAAAATAAATGTAAATAGCGATGATTTTGGTGCTAGTAGCTTTTATTACTTAAAACTTTGGGGCATTTAACTTTTGGAATTTACTAGCTTACTAGTTTCCACATTTTTCTCCTTAGGGCATATTTTGCTTTCTTTCTGCAGATCAATGTTACTATAAACTGTTTCATGTTATTTTTTGAAACTTTTAAAATTTTACATGTGCCTGTCAATCAGAATTTATCAAAATAAGATAATCAGTAGCATCACCAAAGCAAAGAAGCTGGATATTTTTACTGGTCTGTGTAGCTTTGGGTGAGCAGTGAGGAGTGGTTGGTAAATAAATGATCAATATTTTCACTTCCCTAGTGGCTCAGATGGTAAAGAGTCTGCCTGCAATACAGGAGACCTGGTTTGATCTCTAGGTTGGGAAGATCTTGTGTAGCTTTGGGTAAGCAATGGGGAGTGGTTGATAAATAAATGGTCAATATCCTTAGAATTTTATAAAATTCTGGAAATATTTTTTAACTATATGTATACAGAGAGAGGATCTTAGTACCCTCACCAGGGATTGAACCTCGGCCCTCAGCAGTGAAAGCATGGAGTCTTAACCACTGGACTGAGAGGGAATTCCCAATGGATATATTTTTATGGTGAATAGATATTTAGGCCTTTTGAATCTGACCTGTAAGGACCTAAGGTCCCTTACAGAAATAAAATACAAAAATCTATGATAATGAACAGTATCCAAAAATGGTCTTAGTTTTTAAGGAAGATATGACTACATAAAATCAGTGATCTTTGCTAAGTGAACATTTAATTTTTTCCCTGTATTTTATTTTTTCATTCATTCAGTGCAAGTACTTTATAAGCATCTAGCATGCAACTGGCTCTAGGCTACACTCTATGAGCAAAACTTATACCACTCTTCTTTAAAAACTATGTTTAATGATAGACACATGTATTAAGAGTCAATTATAGCACATTGCAATAAGTACTATTATAAGAATAGTAATAATAAAAATAAAAGGGACACTTAATAGAAGCAACTGACCCAGACTTGGAAAGCTTCCTGGGAGAAGTGATTTGTCACCTGAGAATTGCAAGTCATATAGGAGTTTGCCAAAGAGGGTATATGTGAGGAAGGGGCAAAGGAGGAAGTTTTTCATAAAAATGAAACAACATGCTTTAGAAAATTGCAGACTCTAATGTAGTATTTAAGTGCATAATCTGTGAAGATAAGAGCATTAATAGAGTAATGAGTTAGAATTATTAGAGTAATAAGAGTAATTATTAATAGAGTAATAAATTAAAATTGAGTCATGAAAGACCCCACCTTATTATGAAAGTAACTAGGCAAAAGGTTTAGCAGGTGTCATCATGACCCTATTTGTGGATTTGAAGCCTCAAATAGCACTAAAGTGCTTAGTCGCTCAGTCATGTCAGACTCTTTGCTACCCCATGGGCTGTACCCCACAAGGTTTCTCTGTCCATGAGATTCTCCGGGCAGGAATATTGGAGTGGGTAGCCATTCTCTTCAGGGGTCTAACCAACCCAGGGATCTAACCCCGGGTCCCCTGCAATGCAGATAGTTTCTCTGCTGTCTGAGTCACCAGGGAAGCCCCAAATTAGCATTAAGGAGAACAGATTAAATGAGACAGACTATAGACAAAGAAAAAGTCAGACACTATTATGGAAACTAGGGAAAGAGGAATAGTGTCTGAAATAAATGACAGTATAAGGATAAAAAGAAGTACTTTGGCCACCTGATATGAAAAGGCAACACATTAGAAAAGACCCTGATTCTGGGGAAAATTGAAGGCAAAAGGAGAAGGGGATGACAGAAGACAAGATGTTTGGATAACATCACCAACTCAATGGACAAGAGTTTGAGCAAGCCCCAGGAGGCGGTGAAGGACTGGGAAAGCCTGCCATGCTGCAATCCATGGGGTTGCAGAGTCGGACACAACTGAGTGACTGAACAACAATAACAATGTGCAAATTTAACATATATTTTGGAATTGATAGACCAAAGATAAGAGAAAGGACTTCCCTGGCAGCTCAGACAGAAAAGAACCTGCCTTCAATACACGGGACCTCGGTTCAATCTCTGGGTTGGGAAGATCCCCTGGAGGAAGGCATGGCAACCCACTCCAGTATTCTTGCCTAGAAAATCCCCATGGATGGAGGAGTCTGGTGTGCTGCAAAGACAGACTGAGCAACTAAGCACAGCACAGGTGGGGGAAAAGAGTGATGATGGAGCCAAGGTTCAGCTCAGGCTCAGCACCACAATGCTCCTGTGGGCTTGTTCATTCATAGAAGACCACAGGCCAATTGTTAAAAAGAGACGACCTTGGAAAGAACCTGAACTGTTGAAAAACATTTGAGTCTATAACAACAAGAAAGAAAAATTTGCCTCTTGATCCCTTAGACAATCTGTTGTCTTCAGAATACAAGCATAAAAGAACTAGGGATACAGTCCAATACGGTTTGTTGTGCCTCTACCATGGAGTCAGAGGCCTACTTATGAAATCGTTCTGCTACTCATCTTGGATCAATTCTTCAACCACTTTAGTTTCTAAGGAGGGGCAATAATTCCCTCAGAATATCACAAAAAGAGCATATAACACATTATGAGAGAAAGTGTTAGAGTTTAGCACAGGCCTTGGAAGTGCCTTAAAATTTTTATCACTTTATGTATACCAATGTGTTAAAGCTTGGCCTTAAGGGAACTTGTTGAAAGTGTACGCACAGATGGATCGATGAAAGTTCATTACCACTTTTAAAATAATTCCCATGATAGTCCCTGACAATAACAATCAACTTTCCTTGCAACTATGCACACAAATTTTAGACACCAGTTGTCTATTAGTAGTTTCTTCTTTGAACCAACGCAGAATGGTTATAAATTACCATGGTTTTTGCTAATTTATTTACATTTGCTTATCTAAGTAATGTATTTTATATATGAAATGAAAGTTAGAAAGTTGCTCAGTACTATCTCTTTGCAACCCCATAGACTGTATAGTCCATGGAATTTTCCAGGCCAGAATACAGGAGTGGGTAGCCTTTCCATTCTCCAGGGTATCTTCCCAACCCAGGGATCAAACTTAGGTCTCTTGTATTGCACGTGAATTCTTTACCAGCTGAGCCACCAGGGAAACCCATTTTATATACACATTTCAGGAAAAAATTAGGCAATTGCTATGATGATTTAAACTGCAAGTGAGTTAAATTTACTGGGTATTTATTATGTACCAAATACCATAGTAGGTAGTTTACATGTATTATCTGTAATGGATGTAAGAATCCTGCAAATAGGAATTCTTCTCAGAATTGTAAAGATAAAAATATTATAATTTAATGATATGAAATTGTCTAAATATATGAAATAAAATAATTATAGAGTTAGAAGGTAAATTTGGATAGCTGGTCACATCTCTAGATAAAGTTTCAGTGAAATGAAGTGATGTATATTTTAATAACTTATTTTTTATAACTTCCATTCAGTCATTGGCATTAATGGTTATCAAAATATTAAATAGTATCAATGGTTCCAAACTAACTTAATTGCTGAAATATAAATTACATCACATGATGAAACTAAATAATATATATACCAAATATTTGAAAAATAAAATACAATAAAACATTGTGTTCTGCATTGTATTTTAGTTCAAAATGTAAATATGACATATTTAAAACATTCCAGATGGGGAAACAGTGGAAACAGTGTCAGACTTTATTTTTGGGGGGCTCCAAAATCACTGCAGATGGTGATTGCAGCCATGAAATTAAAAGATGCTTACTCCTTGGAAGAAAAGTTATGACCAACCTAGAGAGCATATTAAAAAGCAGAGGCATTACTTTGCCAAAAAAGGTCCGTCTAGTCAAGGCTATGGTTTTTCCAGTGGTTATGTATGGATGTGAGAGTCGGACTGTGAAGAAAGCTGAGTGCCAAAGAATTGTTGCTTTTGAACTGTGGTGTTAGAAAAGACTCTTAAGAGTCCCTTGGACTGCAAAAAGATCCAACCAGTCCATCCTAACAGAGATCAGTCCTGTGTGTTCACTGGAAGGACTGATGCTAAAACTGAAACTCCAATACTTTGGCCACCTCATGCGAAGAGTTGACTCATTGGGAAAGACTCTGATGCTGAGAGGGGTTGGGGGCAGGAGGAGCAGGGGACAACAGGATTAGATGGCTCGATGGCATCACCCACTCGATGGGCATGAGTTTGGGTGAACTCCAGGAGTTGTGATGGACAAGGAGGCCTGGTGTGCTGCAATTTATGGGGTCACAAAGAGTCGGACACGAATGAGTGACTGAACTGAACTGAAAACATTCTAGCAGTTATTAAAAGTTGTGAAAACATACCTGAATAAGATTAATTTCATAATGTCTTCCATACAAGGAGGTTTGGAATACCTGAAAAAAGAAATTAAATTCATTATTGCACTTGAAATAATTTATTTCACTGATGGAAAAACTGAGGACACTATAAAAATCAGTGTTAACTGTTCTGCAATCTATTTTATAAAGTTTGTCAGAATTTCAATTATCTATGATTTATAGCCTGAGAGATATTTATGTTTTGTTTTGCATTTTTCTCAATAAATAATTTATTTCCAGAAGAAATACCTGTGGACAATATGTGATTCATTAGATCGCTCAATCTTAAAATGTTCTTCCTTCTTGTCTGCATTTAACTCTCAGTCTATTCATCAGCAGCCTGTCCTGAGAAGCTGTTTTATGTTCAGTCCTGACCTTAAAAGGGGACTACCTTGAACGGTTGGTTTGATTTAACAGGCGTGGTGATCGTATTGAAAATTAAGGTAAATATTTTTGTATACATGACTCAGTGACCTGGGTAAAGCTTACTCTAAGGATTTAGTACAGGGTTTGAGACACGAAACTCCAATTCTTGTTCTGACCCTGAAATTACCTCCTAGGCACCCTTGGGAAAATCACTTAGTCTTTTTAATCCAATTTTTCCTCATCTGTGAAACATTGATTTGAGACTACTTTTTCTATTCACTTCTAAGAATCTAAGTTTTGATTTCTCTCTAAACTTTAATTTTATTCCCAAGATTTCTTCTATTTGAAAAATCAGGATACCACTGTGAGAGAGATAGTCAGCAGATGTTTTCTGTGCATGTTTCATAGCAATACAAATAATTTATATGCTTTTGCCAAATTCCTTACAGTTTGAATATAGAAATGAAAGCTTCATTTCTTTGTACTTCTACTTACAGTATATTACTTTGGCAAGAATCTCTTTGAGGTTTTAATAATTTGAAAGACATATTTAATGTATTGTCTTACTGGCGTGCAAATTATTGTGACTATTTGATCAAGTCAGCTTTACAATTATGTTTATAGAGACTTTTATTATTGAGGAATAATTGACATGTAATATTATGTTAGTTTCAGGAGTACAATACAATGATTTGATAAATGTATGTATTGTGCAATGATTACCATAAATCTACATCAGTGGTCCCCAACCTTTGTGGCAACAGGGACAAATTTTGTAAAAGGCAGTTTTTCCATGGACTGTCTGAATGATTCAGTTGCATTACATTTATTGTGCACTTAATTTCTGTCATTATTATATCAGCTCAACCTCATGTCATTAGGCATTAGATCCTGGAGGCTGGGGATCCCTGGTCTGGATAATATCCATCACTACATAATTACAATTTTTTTTTTCTTGTGATGAGAACTTTTAAGATTGACTGTCTTAGCAACTTTCAAATACATAACCCACTCTAGTATTCTTGCCGGGAAATTCCATTGGCATTGGAATCTGGTGGGCTACAGTCCGTGGGGTCACAGAGAGCTGGACACAACATAGCAACTAAACAGTTATTAACTGTAACCACTCTGCTGTACATTCATCACCAACACGGAGACTTAAGTAAACATGCAATACCTCAGAAAATCAACCAAGATTTCAAATAATCGCACCCACTATACAGAAACATGATTAATTAGAATTCTGTGTTTACAAATTTCCTAAAAGTTTAGAGGCAAAGTTTAATATGTTTCAAGGTTTATATATGAGTGCCTTATTTACTTGGGGGTGATAAAACAACATGGTAATTACAAGGTATTGAAAAATGCCCTTTCAATGGATTGTTACATTATTTTCTAAGTATCTTGATAATTGTAAGTGTGCCAACTGGAGAAGAGCAGGCTGTTTGAATATTGAATAAGCAGGCAAATAATTAAAGCATCTATTTTACCAAATATCTGAGTGAGAACTGAAGGTTAAAAATGAAATAGAAGTAAAACTTACACCAAGTAACATTATGCTCAAAATTTTAAAAAGTTAGGGATTTATTCTTATCTTAAATGGAATGACCATTATAGCTTTTCATCCTGTTTTTTTTAATTGTTTAAACTACTGTTTCTATAATACATTTTAAAACAAGTTTTTCTCTCTTCTCAAGAACATAGCTTTTATATGTTTTAGTTAGCACTCTTCTACTAACTATGATTCTAAAGAACCCCTACAAAAACAACAACAACAACAACCTTTGCTTACTATGATTTTACTTTCTTAGAACCGCCCACCCTCAAAAAATTTCATTGACATTTATCTGGTCAAATCTCAATCAGTATTTGCATACATTTTTCTTTCATTTAGTTTAAACTAGTGTTTCTTAACATTTTCTGCTCTTAAGCATTCCTTTGGCCATTACTTAAAACAATCCATAAAATTTTTGTATAACATAAACAAAGTTATCTTACTCAGATTTACCTGTCCTCTGCATTCCAATAAACTACAGGACACAATGACACAGTGGTCTGGATTTCCCATATATCTTTATCAATAATTTTCTTCCCCCTAAGTGTGGTGATGAGTAGTTATGTGGGAGTTTATCTTTAAAAAATTTCTCTTTTAAAGAGTACAGAGAAGTTGTACAGTCTTATATAAATATGGTATCTGACAATATTTCCTCAACCAGTCACGGTTCCCTCTTCAGGTCTCTGTCTCTGTGCTCCTTTGTGAGCATGCCTGTCCATTCCTTTTTACTTTCCTCCGCATCCTCCAGTCGTGGTCAATCATTACCTCCTCCTGGAAGCTTCTCTTGATTGCATGTCCTTCCTGACAACAATCTACTGTTCATATTACTGTTCTTGAACTGCACATTTAAAAAAAATATTATTTTTCTGGTTTTGTTTCTATCTTATCTCTCTAGATTGTGAAGAGTTTTTGACTTCTGAGGCCTAGAATATTGACTAACACATCATTTGTGACGATAATATTTCTTAAAGAAAGTTTTTGTATCTCATATATGTCATTGTATTTATTTGAAACACAGTGGCTTTTTGGCTAGAGCTTATGAATTAAAAAAACATGTGACTCGTGACACCTTGGTAAATTTCTTTACACTTACTAAAACTGTAGCTATTGAAGATGACAAAGATTAGGTGAACACTCTTAGTAAACCTAATTTGACTGATTTTCCCATCAAAATGATATTTTTCATGTTTGTGCAACCAAATACTTCTTTTCTTTTGTTAGAAGGTATTGTTTAGGGAAAGCATGTTTATACATTTCAGAATTTAACACATTAGAAAATAAGTGAAATATTTTGCAGCAATGGAACATGTAAAATCTATTAAAATACATTTCATATTTGTAAAATCATTTTTAAAATATTTAAGTAATATTTTTATAAAATGAATATAAGGCCACATATTTTTAGACCCTACCAAGTTTTTAACCTTTCTGTCATTGTCTGTATATTTGTGGCCAACATAACTTCACTAGCTTAATACTGAAAAGCCATTTGCTCTGTCATAAATCAGAGTCCTATTAAAAATCAAGCTTGTTTTCTGTGCCATCGATGAGTATTATTTATCAAGCAACATCATAGCAAAAGGAAATGTTTAAAAATAAATAAAACTACTAATTTAAAATGAAATAACATGATATTTATCAAAATATATCTTTGACATTTATAAAATTAAATCTTTTAAATTTCTGATTTAAAGGAATGTTGGACTATGCTCACTATTTCAAAGATTGCTTATGAACATAGCCCTCTATTTTTATATGTCATGTTTCTCATCAAGATGTGAGAGATCATATTCTATATAGAAAAAAATCCAGTTCTAAAATATTAAATTTGAGATCTTCAGTTTCTACTCTTGTTTCAATAAATCAGCCATTTGTCAAATGCTTATTATGTGTCAAAATTTTAAAATTTTCCATCAAATAATTTTAGAAGATTAAATAACAGCAGATTAAAAGCTGCTCACGTAGAAAAGAAACTGTTATAAGATCTCATGTGAGTAACTGCAAAATAACTGTGTAGACAATAATCGTGACTGTAAAAGGAAGAAGGGCTTCCCTGATAGCTCAGTTGGTAAAGAATCCATCTGCAATGCAGGAGACCCTGATTTGATTCCTGGGTCGGGAAGATCTGCTGGAGAAGGGATAGGCTACCCACTCCAGTATTCTTGGGATACCCTTGTGGCTCAGCTGATAAAGAATCCGCCCGCAATGCGGGAGACCTGGGTTTGATTCCTGGGTTGGGAAGATCCCCTGGAGAAGGAGAAGACTCCCCACTCCAGTATTCTGGTCTGGAGAATTCCATGGACTGTGTGGTCTATGGGATTGCAAAGAGTCAGACATGACTGAGTGAATTTCACTCACTCACTTGAAAGAAAGAGTAAATCAAATTTGGAAAGCCTGGAAATAGTTTTTAGGAGGTATGGAATATATGATTGATGAGTAAAAACGTAAGAGAAGAATATTGCAGAGAAAAGTAACAGTGTGATTGGCATCCAAGAGGTCAGAGCAAGAAAGCGAAACAAAACATAAGACTAGAACTCGTGAAAGAAGTCAGGACGCAGTAGTAGTCTTCAGACCTTGCATGCTAATTTGATCCCTAAAGCTAAACTTAGACCTCATTCCTCACTTAGTTTAGTGAAGAATCTATTTAACTCTTCACTCTCTGTTTTACCTTAAAAATACTGAGTTAAGCCACTTCTAGAATAGATAGTCAACCTTGAAAAAAAAAGGTCACATGGGGAGAGATGGCATGGTCTTTTCATATCATACTGAAATAATTTTAAGAAGACTGTGGGAGGATTATTGCAACATAAAATTGTATTTTATTTTACCATTTAGTGTTTTCCCAGGTGACTCTAGTGGTAAAGAATCAGCTTGCCAATGCAGGAGATGCAAGAGACTTGGGTTCAATCCCTGGTTTAGGAAGATCCCAGGGAGAAGGAAATGCCCCCTGCTCTACTCCAGTGTTCTTGGAAAATTCCATGGATAGAGGAGGCTTGCAAGCTACAGTCAATGGCGTCACAGAGTCAGACACAACTGAGTAACTAAGCACACATAATCCAGAAAGTGTAAAAGTGTGTGTTTATCTGTAGATTTCTGTTCAGTAGAGGCAATACCCTAAAGTTTATTATTTTACTGTGTATATATATATATATATATAATAGCTTATATATGTATAAGCTATTATAATTTTGTATTACAGACAGAAATCTTATTCAAATGTGTTTTTCCTCAAAAGGAATAAAAATACCCAGTTTTGAATGCTCTTAAATTCTAATAACCAGATGTATCATCTTATAAGTTCCAATATTAATAAATTAGTAAATTGTTGACACATTCATTCATTATACATGCATATATAATAGCACTGTTTTAAGCTTAATTAGCTGCTCTTTGATATTACAGTCTTACCATCTTATGTAGTCATACTTAGCCTCCTCACATTAGCACCCTTGCTACATTTTGTGCTAGTTTGTAGTGTTTGTCTGTGGAGAGACTAAATTTCAACAACACTGAGGCACAAATAAGACTAACTCTGAGATGCACCCAGTTCTTGAAGAGCTTCATGAAAGTTCACCTGTTCCCTCTACTAATCTGAATGTACCAGTTCTGTATGTGGCTCTGCAGATGGAACCCTGCTCCTGGCATAGAGCTCTCCTTCCTAAACAAGCAGGACTCTTGGTCCAGAATCTTTTTCCACACTCTCAGACTTGTCCCACATCCAAACACCCATTCCCTAGATTTATCAAATGTTTTTTCATTCTCAAGCATCTGGCCACACATATTTTCGCCGTCTCAAATGTCCTTTGCCCCTGAATCTGTTCCTTGAATACCTGTATTTATATTTCAAGACAGAGTTTAAATGTCATTTCATATATAAAGCCTTCTTTCTCTAACTCTACCAATTCTTTGTTAGCACTTTGCCATAAAACAACAACACACCTTTAATGAGGTCCTCTGTGAGGTGGGCACTGTTGGAGGCTCTGGGAATAAAAAGTCAAATAAAACATAATCCCTGCCCTTGAGGATTTTATAGTATGTTGAAAAGGTTGTTGCCTGCTTGGAGAGTTTATTTCTCTCTACAATACTTAAGACAGTTTTAAAAGCCTATGGTTACTTGGCATTCCACTAGAAATAAGATAGTCAATTTTTCCTTGAAGGATTTGGCACATTGTTAGAAAATAGTTTCCAGACATATAGAGCAAAGATCCTGAAGTCAGACTACCTGAGTCCAGCTTCTGGCTCTCTGCTTATTTAACTATGTGGACTTGGCTAATTACCCTAACTAGGTTTCAGTGTTATCATTGATAAACAGTAGCTCTTCTTTTTCTTATTATATTTGATAAAGAATAATTACTAATTGTTAGGTTCAGATTTTAAAATTTAACGTTAGATATTATATATTTTAAAATTTACCCTATGAACAAACTGAATTCACTCAACATATAAAAGGAATGATAGATCAAAGCAACATTTTGAAAATTTTCTACATTAAAGTTTACTGATTTCTTTATATTCAGCTTACAAATTTTCATTTATAAAAAAAATTCCTATGCTTGGAATATATTTTATATATGAGCCTGTTTAATGCATGAGAAGAGTTGGGCTTGATTCTCATTACTTTCAGATTTCAGATATGACCAGATGATCTTTTAAAAAATTTGTTCTTTTTAAACATTTTTTACTGAATGATTTACGGTTGGCTGCATTGGGTCATCGTTGCTTTCCATGAGCTTCCTCTAGTTGCGGCAAGCAGAAGCTGCTCTTCGTGGTGTGCAGGCTTCTCCTTGTGGGGGCGTCCACTGTTACGGAGCACAGGCGCGCGGGCGCAGCAGCTGCGGGGTTGTGAGCGCAGGTGCGCGGGCGCAGCAGTTGTGGCATGGGCTTGGGTGCTCTGCAGCATGTGAAATCTTCGTGAATGAGCGATCAAACAGTGCAGGTATCCACTGCATTGGAAAGTCCAAACTTGCTTTCTTCTCATATCAAGGTTGTGTGGAAACTACCGTTAAGCTACCTAGAATATTGTTATTATATTTAATACGAGTGTTAAAGTGCACTAAAAGGTTTTCAATTTTTATTTTAAAAATCAACACAAGATGAAGATCAGGATGTGAAAAATGTGTCAACACAAACAGCGGAAATGTAACATCAAGGTTTCCAAATGGGAGAAGAAGAACCTAGGCGTGAGGAGTTTTGTGACAGATTATTTAGATGAAAAGAAGTGGCATTAGCAAGGCAAAATACACACAGACCAAATATGCATCCGATGTGTAGTTTGTTTGGATAAAATGTGGCCTCATAATATTTTTTCCAGAAATTAAAATATAACTGTTAAATATAGTAGTTCAGCTCATTTAAAACCAACTTCACAGAAAGTCCTAAAGCTTGCCAACATTATAACAATTATAACAGATTTGGAGAAGATTTCTCAGATTCTGAAGATTAACTAGTAGCTATATTTGGTTTGAGAGACTATGAAAAATAGAGAACCTATTTCATTTACGGAGCAGGAAACAGATGCACAGACAACTGAAAAAACTTATCCAAGACCTTGATCAGTATTTAACATTCACCCAAGGTTAATCTAATTCTAGACATCCACACCTATGTGACATGTAAAAAGTTGTTGTTGTTAACATGCCTTCCCATATATACTAATAGAAATCTCAGATAGTTTGAATATTATAGGCATAGAGTTATATACTCAAGAGATTGTCTAACTTCAAGGTATTAGGACCTGACAGTTAAGCTATACATGGAGAAACTCACATTAGTGTAGTTAGCACCGGTGCTAAGGGGAAAAAAAAAAAAAAAGTACTTATCAGTGTGAATAGTCTGCAAAAGATAAAGAAAATAGATGTGATTTGCTATACATGAAACACAAGCTATTACACATAAACATTTTTCTGAGTTTAATTATGTTGTATCTCATGCTAAAATAATCCAAATGTGTACTCATTCTTTGTAGAAGAATAATTGCTAGAAACACTGCCAGGCATTGCATTTTATTTTTTATTTAGTCATTTAGGAAAGTTTGTGAATACAATGAAATTTTTTTTTTCAGTGTTGCTTCTAGAATGCATAGTTGAGCGTAAATGCCAGTGCCAATTTCTTATAATAGGTACATTAAGTAGCAATTCTACGTTGTGATATCATTTAACTAATGAATTAATTCATAAAAAGGAATCATTTAGGCACCTTACATCTGTTTACCAGGCACTAGTATACCTTTTATTGATTCAAAATATGTTCTTTTCGTGATTTAACTTCACACATTTTCATAAAAATATGTTTTTCAGTGAATGTTGCTGATTACATTTGATTGCTGCTGCTGCTAAGTCGCTTCAGTCATGTCCGACTCTGTGTGACCCCATGGACTGCAGCCTACCAGGCTCTTCTGTCCATGGGATTTTCCAGGCAAGAGTACTGGAGCGGGGTGCCATTGCCTTCACTGTTATGTTTGGTTAGATGTGTGTATAAAACTCCTTAACAACCTCCTCAGATTTCTCCAGTTCACTTCAAACTCATTTGTTCAAAAGTCACATAATTGTTTAACATCCCACCCTGAAACATGCACACAAAAGAGAATTCGCTTCAGTTTCCCTATTTCACGAATGCCATCACCATCTAGTTCCTCGAGCCAGAAAGATGAAAGTCATTCCTGATGCCAGCTATTCTCCCATCTCCCACATTAAATGCATTGGGACATCTTGTCTATTATTCCTACTACGTATTGTTCAATGCTTTCTCTATCTTCTTCCACAACCAGGATTCAAGCACCATGTTTTAATAAACATCAGGGCTGGGCATATCCAAGTGTTCAGTAAAAATTTATTAAACAAATGTAAGAACAAAGCTAGTCACAATATCCAGACAGTTCAGTATGGACTCATTAATGTCTTATCAGGCTGCCTCATACCCCAGTTTATTCCTCTGTTTTAGTTCAATCAGTGTCTCCCTCAATATTGAGATTCAACTATATTATTTTACCTCTGTTATTTCCCAAGTCAGCTATGGAAAAGGAACTGTTCTTCAATGTTTTTATTTTGGAAGCTTTCAATGTGGGCTTGTAATATATAAGTAAAGTAAGGGCTGAATGGAGATAGCTAAGCCCCATAGCCAAGGAAGGTCATAAAATGCCAACCAATTGATAGTAAAATTTTCCATAAATAAAATGTATTTAATATTTTAATCAAGGATATTACTACTTAACTTTAGTCAAGTCTGGGTAAAGAGACCACTGAAATAGGGACTTAGTCCTAAATTAGCTTCTAAACTTCTTGTGGGACATATTAGTGCTTAAGTTTCTTTATCAATGAATTGAAAAAAGATTTTGCATGAAATATCTCTAATATTATATTTCTATAATTATGTACAAAAGGATTTTATTCTCATAGAAACAATGTTTATTGCAGTTCTTTCCCTCACTCCTTGTTCTCAGGAATAATCCTCATGAAACAGTGAATACCTGTCAGTCTCAGTTCTAATATTGTTACATATTTTAAGTCATTTATTCTTTATAATAACCTGAAAAAGCCAATTCCACTGACTTGAGAATGTGTTGTTCTAACCACCAGGAAACACTCTCTGTTGAGTTCAGGAACTAAGGTATATCTTGAAAAGAGGCATGAATGGTGGATGCCTGACATTAAGAGCAAGTCCTGCATAAATAAATAATCCATGGTAAAATATGTAAAGTGTATATTACATAAAGTAAAATATGGTAAAGTACTAGTTAATAAGGAGAGAAGATTCACTCTGAAAGCATAGATTGTTATCAAAGAGATGACATTTGAACCAATTATCAAATACTAAGTTCAAGTTAGAAAATCCCTGACAGAGTAAAAGTCTTGAGAAATCAAGAAGCCATTAAAGGATATGAAATATTAGGAATTTTTTTGCTTGTTTATTTTATTGAAGAGTAGTTGATTCACATTAATGTGTTAGTTTCTGGTGTAGAAGGTAATTCAATTATACATACATATAATAGTTTGCATTGAAATATATATTTTGAGGTTGAGTTAATAGTATAGGAAGAAGAAAATTTGTATTTGGGTAGACTGAGAAGGGCTTTGTTTATCAGACCAGATATTTAATCTTAATGTGAGAGGCTTCTAATAGTCTGGAATTGTTAAAGTTTTCTATCCGCTATACTCACATATTTGGGATTTTCAAGATAATAACTTTTATGGTAGTGTGGAAGTAAACAATTTTCCATGGATTAGGGGCTATTGTTAGACCTACCGTAATGTCCAACATTGGCTAGTAAGAAACAGATGGAGAAAGTCTACACGGTTAAAATAAAATGTGGTTGTCCAAAAGTAGAGAACAGAATTGATAATTATAATAAGAGACAATCTTATGGGAAGACACCTCCTTTAAATAATAGAAGTACATAAAACACACTTAAGAAGCACACATACTGTTGTCAAACTAGTCTCAATTGGCAGTACCTGTTACAAACATGCCTTCATAAAAACAGAATGTGAGTTTCAGTTTTATTCTGTGGCCATTGATATGTGGAAACACTATACACCCAAACTACTCACAGAGGCAGGAATATTGCATTATGTTCATACATAAAACTGTGCTGACTACATAGTAGATTTATATATATAGGTTTTATAGACTTTGTAAAATGTTTGAGAACTTTTATATTACATTTTTCCCTGTAGCACACACTTTTCTGTTCATAATTATCATTTTGATACTATTTCATTTTATATGCTTAAAACTATAATTTATCATTAAACTTTAAGTATTTTTAAAATGTTTATCAATTTTAGATGTGGTTGTATAATTTTTATGCTTAGAATTTTTCCATTGAAACATATTGCAAATTAGCTTTTAGTTACCAGAAGAAAAAAATAAAATTTTAGATAAACCAGTTTTCTCTAAACATGAGCCGAAAGCAGCAGCAGGTGGTCCGCACACTGGGGAATAATCTGATAGCATTCCAACTGTAAGATAGGAAATACTGAAATGGTGCAATATAGGAATGGGGTATGAAGACTAAGGAGAGCTTAGTAGTTCAACACAAGTTCATCTCCTTTTGAAAACAAAAGAAGACAGACAAGTTAGCTGAAGAATAAAGTATCTAGAGGTAACCTAAAGAGAAGATGTAAATCCTGTCACCAATTGCATTATATAACGGGTTTCAATCTTCCCAATATTGCTCATTGTTTGGTTGTTCTGTTTGCCAGTAAAATAGTGCATGCATTTGGGTGACTTTGGTAGCTCATTTTCTTGTCACTTTGACAGTTGGTATTGAAATCAGTCATCTGCAATTGATTGTTTTGAACCATGCATAATTCTGTGGACTGAATTAACTGCTGAATTCAAGATTTATTTAAGTCTTTGCAAGAGTGATTTATACTTCATTATTTTTACCTTGACTTGATTTCCATTCCTCAGAAATATAAGCTGAGAAAGATAAGGACAAAAATTGCCAAAACATACTAAAATATTTTATTTTATATTTTATTTTACTTTATTTTACTTTACAATACTGTATTGGTTTTGCAAATAATACCTTGTAAGAATATATTTGCTACATTTCAGTAGTTTTAAAATATTTTAGTAAAACATACTAAGTAAAGCATACTAAAATATTTCAAAACTACTGAAATGTAGCCAATATATTCTTACAAGGTATTATTTGAAATAATCAGACAATAAAAGAGTATAAACGTGTTATTATAGTTCTCTTTGCACCTAGAATTGTGTTTGCTTGGTTTTCTTTTCAGAAAGCAAAAGGATTTCATTTTAACACAAATATATTATCTTTTTACCTTGCAATGATAGGCTAAGAATAAAGCACCATACTGAACCACATATGTACATTCATGTCTATATATACATGGACACTTCTAAAAATACCTCAAAGAAATACTGTATGCAAAAATATTCCTTAAATCTAGGTTGAATTAAATTCTTGATATATCATTTTAAATGTGATTCATCACCATTATTAGTTTTAAATGTTAAAGTGTGCTATTTTCTCCTTTGCAATTTATGCTTCAGAATTGGAGAACTCTGTGTCTCCATATCTGAATTTCTTTCTCCTTTCTCTTATGAAAACACCTGTCATTGGATTTAGAACCCACCTCAGTTAAATATAGGCTTCCTTGGTGGCTCAGACGGTAAAGAATCTGCCTGCAATGTGGGAGATCTGGTTCAATCCCTGGGTTTGGAAAATCCCCTGGAGGAGGGATAGCAACCCACTCCAGTATTCTTGCTTGGAGACTCTCCATGGACAGAGGAGCCTGGCAGGCTACAGTTCAGTTTGTTGGGTTGCAAAGAGTCGGACATGACTGAGCAACTAAGCACACAGCACTAGTTAAACATAATACCCTCTTAGCCAACTATATCTGCAATTTCCTACTTCCAAACAATGTCACATCCTGAGGTTCTGCATGGACATGAATTTGAGAGGGAGTGGGAGGTGGAGCAAAATTCAACCAGGTACACCATCTAAATATGTACATACGGTATATGGTATTATGTACTCCTGACTCAAAGATCTACTCCCAGTCTGCATTCTAGTCTGCTTATGTCTGCTTTGGGTATCTAGAAAAAAAACTGAACCCTTGAAAATTCCTGGGCCTTTCATATCTTCAGCGCTTCTATAAACAAGAGCTTTTGGGAAGACTCCCGGAAAATCTATTCAACTGTCAAAGAATTCCTATGCCTCGACCCTAGAGGGGGAGATAAAAAGGAAAAATAGGAAGTAAAGGAATTTGGGGCAACCACCATAGTTCCTAGGAGTTTATTGATGATGTGGTCTTAGGAGGATATATAAATTCTTTAAAGTATAACCAGTTAAATCATTTATTATGATAAAATTTGAGCTAAATTCTATTAATCATAGCAAAAAGAAACAAAGAACACCAAGGTCTCAATGGGAAAAACGCTAAACCTAACAAGAGGTAAAAGATAAATGTGAAATTCTTCATATAAACTCAAAATTTGGATAATTCAAAAGCATGTGAATGCCATTTTACAGAGGCATCTCTGAAAATTACCTATTAATAAATATTTTATTTGGCTGAATGATAAACAAGAGCCAGCAATGTATGTCCATGTGTCCCCTCCCTTCATTAAAAAAAAATATGTTTTGGTTATTTCAAAGTGAGAAGAAGTGTTAAACTTGACTACTCCTGCCAAGTTAGAACATGCCTCAAATTTGGGGGCCAAAAACCAAACTGTGAGATTTTGAGGACAAATAATGATATTACATATATACACACACATATATATATACACACACATATATGTGCATACAATATACATATATGTGTATACACACACATATATATATACATATATCATAATTTCTGGTTTAACTTTGTAAAACACAGGTTTTAATTGCATAAGTAAATTTTTTTCCAAATCATTTGACCAGAATTTGTAAAACAGAAACATCTGTTGTTCAGACTCATCCAAGCTAAACCTTATTCTGTATTCTGTATTTATAAACCACAAATGATAATGCATCCTAGTTGTTGAATTCTGTGCTTTCATGCATTATTTATAAAGTCAGTAAAATTTTCAACTATTTACATAATAATTGATGTTAGCAGTAAGAGTATGAGGCTATAAATAGTTCCTAAGTGCCAATAAATGCCAATGGTGAAGATAAATAGAAAAAGGTGATTTTATCACAGTTGATTTAGTGCTGTTTTTCTTTTACACTTCTACAGAGCCAGTGGGATCTTGGCAATGGAAAAGATAATAGGAAGAAATTCTACATTGTTAGAAGTAATATTTAAATTATATTGGTGTATATGTGAGCATTGTGCATGAGTATAAAAATTCTAGGTTTTTGAGGTATTAGGTAAATTTAGATATCTTTTGAGTAATTGTAAGCTTATTGACCAGATTTTGTATATTCACTCAAGGAAAACATCACATTGGATTGCTCATGTTTCTTCATGTCAATCCAACTGAGAACTTTGACATGCACATTTTGTCAGACATATATTGTGATTGTTAAATTGTATTGAAGAGGTCCCAAAGGTATTTTGTTTACAGAGAATCAGAAAAATAAAATGTGTGTTTGAATATATCAGTAATTGAGTTTATTTTCCTTTGAATGTGGAGAAGGTGGAAGGAAATATGGACTCCACAGCATTTGTTCTTTTATTGAAATCAGCGAGACCGGTCTGTTGGGCTTTCCTGGTGAGTCGGTGGTAAAACATCCACCTGCCAATGCAGGAGAAATGGCTTCAACCCCTGGGTTGGGAAGATCCTCTGGGAAGCAAATAGCAACCCACTCCAGTATTCTTGCCTAGGGAATCCTTTGGATAGAGGAGCATGCTGGGCTAAAGTCCATGAGGTCGCAAAGAATTGGAGACAGCTTAATGACTAAACAATAATCGCAGCAACAACAACAGCATCTCTTTGTTAGGGATATCTCCGTAGATCTGAACAAAGTTATTCTCTAACTTTATTGATGACTTGGTAAGTTGGTTATGGTTACCTTAAGTGTCTAGTTATCTGAATGACTAACTTCCATTGTGTTTAGTTGCTCAGTTGTGTCTTTCTTTAGTATATAGTTTATATAGGTGAAAACAAAACAGAAACAAACCAAAAATAAACTTTAAAGTAATACATTTCATAGTACTTTCCTGCAATGATACATTACGTTGACAGGATGTCAAGGAAACTTTTTCAGTAGAGAAAGGAGCAGTCATCTGTTATTTCAAACTTGCTTCTAAAATGAGAATAGCTGGGGGCTTCCTTGGTGGTTCAGTGCAGGGGGCATGAGTTTGATCCTTGGTTGGGAAATTAAGATCCCGCATTCTGCACATGACCTAAATCACATAAATTAACTTCAATAACATGAGAATATTTGTCCCTAGAAGGTTTCTTCTCTTTTCTCCAATTGATCTCTTTGCATCTTGTTTTCTCCAGCACCTCTTCAAATCTTGGGAGGATCGAGGCATTTTAAGACTCTGAATATGGAGGAAATAATAGAACTTCATCTTCCTTAAATTAACAACAATAGATCAGTAGGAATTTCCTCATCACATTATATCTAATCAAAAGCTGATTATTCCTCTTACAATTCTGTGAAGTCTACTTATTGGCTTTCCAGGTGGTGCTAGTGGTAAAGAACCCACTTGCCAATGCAGGAAATGTAAGAGATGTGGGTTTGATCCCTGGGTTGGGAAGATCCCCTGGAGAGAGAAATGGCAACCCACTCCAGTATTCTTGCTTATAACACTCCAAGGACAGGGTGCCTGGTGGTCTACAGTCCATGGGGTCACAAAGAATGGGCATGACTGAGTGACTAACACTTTCACTTTCATTAATTGGATGTATTAAATAATAGATCTATTAAGCAATAGATCAAATAAGTAATAAAATTTTGTGAACTGTACATATTATTATCTCTCCTCCCTAAAAGCAAGAGCTCTTTGTGTGACCATATGGAAATATTTCCCTAGGTTTCTCTGTGGTGTATGGGTGCTTAAGTGTTTCATTTATTTTATTTGCTGGACGTTGGACACCTCCACCCTCCTCACGATGCCTTAGAATTTATGAATGTTAAACTAAATAACTCAAAGGAAACAATGGATCTGAAATGAATGTATTATTCATGTTGTATTACACAGTAAACAGCAAAAGGATTTTTCAATGAAAAAGGGCTCAGGTCCTACAAAGAGTAAAACAAAACAGGTTATATTGTTCTGGTATTTCATGCAGCTAAGGATGGGACTGAGTTACTCCCTCTGCCAATACATTTCCCCCACAGTGATATGGGTTTGCATGACCTGAGCGTCCCTATAACAGCCAAGAGAGGGAGATATTGGGTTTTCTTACAGTAAAAAGGAGGCCGTGATCAGGAGGCAGTGATCAAGATCATGCCCAAGAAAAAGAAATGCAAACCAGCAAAATGATTGTCTGAGGAGGCCTTAAAATAGCTAAGAGAAGAGAAGCAAAAGGCAAAGGAGAAGAGGAAAGATATACCCATCTGAATGCAGAGTCCCAAAGAATAGCAAGGAGAGATAAGAAAGCCTTCCTAAGTGATCAACGCAAAGAAATAGAGGAAAACAATAGATGGGGAAAGACTAGAGATCTCTTCAAGAAAATTAGAGATACCAAGGGAATATGTCATGCAAAGATGGGCACAATAAAGGACAGAAATGGTGTGGACCTAACAAGCAGAAGATATTAAGAAGAGGTGGCAAGAATACAGAGAGGAACTATACAAAAGGATCTTCATGACCCAGATAACCACAATGGTATGATCACTCACCTAGAGCCAGACATCCTGGGGTCTGAATTCAAGTGGGCTTAGAAAGCATCACTATGAACAAAGCTAGTGAAAGTGATGGAATTCCAGTTGAGCTATTTCAAGTCCTAAAAGATGATGCTGTGAAAGTGCTGCACTCAAATGCCAGCAAATGTGGAAAACTCAGCAGTGGCCACAGGACTGGAAAGGTCAGTTTTCATTCCAATCCCAAAGAAAGACAATTCCGAAGAACATTCAAACTACCACACAATTGCACTCATCTCACACACTAGCAAAGTAATGCTCAAAACTTTCCAAGAGAGGCTTCAACAGTATGCAAACTAAGAACTTCCAGAACTTCCAAGCTGGATTTAGAAAAGGCAGAGGAACCAGAGATCAAATTGCCAACATCTGTTGGATCATAGAAAAAGCAAGAAAGTTCCAGAAAAATATCTACTTCTGCTTTATTGACTATGCCAAAGCTTTTGACTGTGTGCATCACAACAAACTGTGGAAAATTCTTCAAGAGATGGGAATAACAGACCATTGTACCTTCCTTTTGAGAAATCTGTATGCAGATCAAGAAGCAATAGTTAGGATGGGACATGGAACAATGGACTGGTTCCAAAGTAGGAAAGGAATACATCAAGGCTGTATATTGTCACCCTGCTTATTTAACTTATATGTAGAGTATTTCATGTGAAATGTTGGGCTGGATGAAGCACAAGCTGGAATCAAGATTGCCAAGAAGAATATCAGTAACCTCAGATATACAGATGACACCACCCTTATGGTAGAAAGAGAAAGAACTAAAGAGCCTTTTGATGAAAATGAAAGAGGAGAGTGAAACATTTGCCTTAAAACTCAAATTTCAAAAAGCTAATATGGCATCTGGTCCCATCACTTCATGGCAAAGAGATGGGGAACAATAGAAACAGTGACAGACTTTATTTGGGGGGGCTCCAAAATCACTGCAGATGGTGAGTGAACCCATGAAATTAAAAGACACTTGCCCCTTGGAAGAAAAACTATGACTAACCTAGATAGAATATTAAAAAGCAGAGACGTCATTTTGCCGACTGAGTCTGTCTAGTTAAAGCTGTGGTTTTTCTAGTAGTTGTATGGATATGAGAGCTGGACCATAAAGCTTACTGCTGAAGAATTGATGCTTTTGAACTTTGGCGTTGGAGAAGAAATTCTTGAGAGTCGTTTAGTCTGCAAGGAGATCCAACTAGTCAATCCTAAAGGAAATCACTCCTGAATTTTCTTTCGAAGGGCTCATGCTAAAGCTGAAGCTCCAATACGTTGGCCACATCATGCGAAGAACTGACTCACTGCCTCACTCTGATGATGGGAAAGATTGAAGGCAGGAGAAGAAGGGGATGGCAGAGGATAAGATGGTTGGATGGCATCACCAACTTAATAGACATGAATCTGAGCAAGCTTTGAGAGTTGGTGATGGATAGGAAAGCCTGGTGTGCTGCAGTCCATGGGGTTGCAAAAAGTGGGACACAGCTGAGTCACTGAACTGAACTGAGTATATGAGCAGAGAGGAAAGGGGGACGGGAGGGTTTCAAAGTGGTTATCAGTCAAATTCACAAATGACTAAGAGTCTTTTCACAGTGTGAGTAAAGCCCTGAGAGGAAAAATATTAATAAGACATATGTCTCCAGATGCTGAAGAATTTTGTATTGTTTCAGAGAAACTAAACATCCATTTAATGATCAGTTAAAGAAAGAGGTACAAAAATTGAGTTTGCCAAATAACTGGCCTAGGCTTGGATTTTCTGTTGAGGTGTGGTGGACCTTTCTATGTTGATTATCTTTGTCCTGGTGATGTTCTTATCCTTTTGCTTTATAGACAACTTCCTTTCATCAAACCAGGGCTTGACCCAAACATATGCATATACATTTTCTTCTTCATGTCTCTTAAAGAAAAATAAAATGATTCCTTTTGGGGGGGTGGAGAAAGAAACTGAGTTGAGTTTAGTTAACTGACAGTATGATCATTACATAGAAGAAGGTTGCTAGACTTTTTGAGAAAAATGCAGTACGAGTTTCTTATAAAGTAATGAGGTGATTAACCATTAAGTCATGACTGATGGAACTCCAGAATCTGGCTTCTTCTCTGCCCTCTTCTATTTCCTCCCTATCAGATATCACATCTCATAACTAACTTAGCGTATAGTGCACAGTTAACCCACAGGTGGTACAGTGGTAAAGAGTCTGCCAGTCCATGCAGGAGGTGAGAGCCACATGGGTTCAATCACTGGCCCACAGGGCAGCTGTGGGGAGGCCTCTGAAGCACTTCAGGACATAGCCCTCGGTCTGTCCCCGAGCCCCCAGTTCACTTGGGCAGCCAGAATGTGTAGGGCCTAGAAGGCCCTAAAGAGAACCTGTGATCTACCTTTCACCACACTCTGCCATGAGGACCACTGCAAGCCCAAGTATTTGCCAGGGGAACCTCTAACCCAGGTGGCTAATGGTCTCATGATAATGATCCAGCAGAAACCCGGGTTGCACACTAACAGTCTCAGTCCAGTGGCTGCGCACACATCCTGCCATATGAAGTCAAACCCTTTACAACAGGCAATTTTTCTAGAAAAATATAGCTAGAAAAGAGCTGAAAACTGATATTTGTACCATTATACCTAGTGCTTTATGCCCTAGTTTATTTATGGAAATAAATAAGCTCTTCCTCTACTTTATTTATGGAAATAAATAAACTAAAAAGAAGTAGAGGAAGAGTCTAAAAGAATCAGAGAAAAACAAATGAAGGCTCCTCATTTAATCCAGGTAAGAAAATGCTTTCTTTACTATGGGTCGCAAGGAAACAGATTTGCAAAACAGGGAAGACGTATGGTGTTCAGATTATATGCGGTATGAAAGTTTAAAGTAGTAAAAAAAAATTTTTGTAAAAACCACTAAAGAAACTGGAATTCAACTTCTTGATAATGAAAGTAGGCACATGAAGAGATATGAAATTTACTTTTGTTAGATGGAGCGAAGAAACGCATGAAAGGATTTTAAGGAAAGGCTAAGAAAGTAAGGTTAGATAAAATCATCCTGGAAGTGACACAAAGTACATGGGTTTTAAGACTTAGGTGAAGGAAAAGTATAGGGAAGTATCAAGATTAATATTCTATAAAAGTAAGAAGCCTACAGACATGCAGAAATATTTCTTGGTTTAATTTCATAGGAAATGCATTAGATATGTGTTAGGAATATGTTCATAAGGAAAATCAGAAAATAAAGAGAAGCTTTAGCTTTATTCAACTTCACTAATTATGGTACAGTGGATTACAAAAGAGCTATTTTAATAACAAAAATAATAATGATACTTTTTGGAAAGTAAAGTATTTTGTCTACCACTATCTCTTAAATTGCCTTAAAAAATATATCTAGTTGCATATATGTGCAAGTTCATTAAATAGAAACATGTAGTTTACCCCTAAGACTTTGGGCATTCAGGAGTAAGTAATGCTATGAGGCTCATGAATAGATTTCCTGTTTTTTACCATTAACAAAATTTTAGGACTACTGCCTACAAAGAGACATTTAAACAGGATTTTAGTCCTACCACCTACAAATGCAAATCTGCTTATATTCAGTTCCTGCATGGTTTGGTGTATGAAAGTGAAGTGAAACTGAAAGTTGCTCAGTCATGTCCAACTCTTTGCAACCCCATGGACTATATAGTCAATATACTGGAGTGGGTACCCTTTCCCTTCTCCAGGGGATCTTCGTAACCCAGAGATCAGACCCAGTCTCCCGCATTGCAGATAGATTCTTTACCAACTGAGCTGTCAGGGAAGCCCTTGGTGTATGAAGAGCAAATAAAAGATAAAGATGAGTAAATTTTTAGTTGTACTGTTGTAGATGTATAAGGTTAAAGACAATAAAAACAAACAAAACAGAACACCACACACACACACACACACACACACACACACACACAATTGACAAGTGAAAGATCAAGGTCCTTGACTCAGAGAAAAGGAATACTGAAGTGAAAATTCCCATGAGATATGAAAAGATGGAATTCAGGTCACAGAGTAGACAATTGCCAGGTGAGAAAAATCTCCAAGGAAACAGCAGAGAAGGAGTCTTTCCTTGACCTAAGAAAAAGAAAGCTATATACATTCTGGCAATTAAATATAGATTCCTGTAGCCATGTGAAGACATATAATGCAATATGAAAAAGAATGCTCCTTGCAAGTGGCTAAACATGGAAAAGTGTGCTAATTAAAAATATGCCAAACTTGTTTCCTAAATTTAGGAAAGGAAATCAAATGATTCTATTAAATGCCAAGGCAATGGCACCCCACTCCAGTACTCTTGCCTGAAAAATCCCATGGACAGAGGAGCCAGGTAGGCTACAGTCCATGGGGTCGCTAAGAGTTGGACATGACTGAGTGACTTCACTTTCACTTTTCACCATCATACCTTTGAAAAGGAAATGGCAACCCACTCCAGTGTTCTTGCCTGGAGAATCCCAGGGACGGGGGAGCCTTGTGGGCTGCCATCTATAGGGTTGCACAGAGTCAGACACGACTGAAGCGACTTAGCAACACTAAATCAAGGCCCTCAAGCTGTCACTGGCACAAGTTAAGCTTACAGTTAAATAAATAAAAGATGCATAATATTTTAGGAGGGGATGAATATATGACAGATAAATGGCTAACATTTTAGTGATATGACAAGCTTCTGTGCCTAATTTTAGAGTCTCTAAGCTGAAATTGTATGAAATTAAAATAATCAAATTTCAGAGAAACACATATAGTGTGATACTATAGAATAAAATCCTTCTATCTGAAGGAATATAAATGGAAATACCTAGAAAATAAGGCTGTAAAGAAAAATATTAAATTAATAGTATACTTTTTATTTGGTTACTGGGCTTACTCCTTGGAAGGAAAGTTATGACCAAACTAGATAGCATATTAAAAAGCAGAAATATTACTTTGCCAACAAAGGTCCATCTAGTCAAGGCTATGGCTTTTCCAGTGATCATGTATGGATGTGAGAGTTGGACTGTGAGGAAAGCTGAGAGCCAAAGAACTGATGCTTTTGAACTGTGGTGTTGGAGAAGACTCTTGAGAGTCCCTTGGACTGCAAGGAGATCCAACCAGTCCATCCTAACAGAGATCAGTCCTGGGTGTTCATTGGAAGACTAATGTTGAAGCTGAAACTCCAATACTCTGGCTACCTCATGCAAAGAGTTGACTCATTGGAAAAGACCCCAATGCTGGGAGGGATTGGGGGCAGGAGGAGAAGGGGACAACAGAGGATGAGATGACTGGATGCCATCACTGACTCTATGGACATGAGTTTGAGTGAAGTTCTGGAGTTGGTGATGGATAGGGAGGCCTGGTGTGCTGCAATTCATGGGGTCACAAAGAGTCGGACACGACTGAGTGACTGAACTGAACTGGAGGGAGCAGAGACCAACTATATGTATAACTACAAAGAGGGCAAGGCAGATATGATGCCAGAATGCACAATTTTTGCTTGTGCTATTCAGATCTTAGTCTATGGGCCTGGTGTTCCTTGGAATTTTGCAGTACATAACTTGCCTTTTTGGAGGTGCAGTGGGTGATGATTAAGATGTGAGGACAGCCTTTTTCATTGTGTCTTTTTTTATCATATGCTTTCATTCATGTAAACTTTTATGAGTGAAGATGATTTTGAGAGAATTACCAGGCAAATATTTTCCTACTTTATCCTTGTTGCAAAGTGTTAATCAGTTACCTAAACAGGCTGAAACAGTTGTTAGAACATGTAAAGAGTTTATTCCCAGAATGCTATTATTTCAAGGAGGAAGACACATGAGGACTTTGTGTATAGGTTCAATGAGAGGATTTTTAAGGTGGGCATGTATACTTGGCAGACATGAGCCACTTGTGTCTGATAAGATGAGAGGCACACAGTAAAGGTATAACACAGCTTAGAGCTCCATAAAAGAAAATCTCAAGCTGGGGGCAAGAGAGAGTGGTAAACTGAAATAGTTCAGCCAGTAAAATTTGGACTGTCAACAAACACTTGAACAGAAATAAATGAAACTGTAATCCAGGGGATTATGAAATAGAAGTTAAGATGTCACTACCTATAACAAAATTGACAGATTTTGATATGAAAATTAGAAGCAGGAGAGAAAAGAGTGTCTTATGGAAAAGAAAAAGAGTTTCATGGCTAACAGATGGAAGTTTAATTCTTGAGTTCTCTATTGGTAAGCTTAGTTTATCTTCCTTTCTGAACCTCAGTTTAATGACAATTATTTAACGTAGGCTTTATTGCTGTGTTGTGAGTGCATCTGTGTGGGTTACATGAACAGCATATGTAAATATCCTGGCATGTGCACGCATGCCTGCTAAGTTGCTTCCATCATGCCGGATGCTATGCAACCCTATGGACTGTAGCCTGCCAGGCTCCTCTGTCCCTGGCATTCTCCAGGCAAGAATCCTGGAGTGGGTTGCCATGCTCTCCTCTAGGGGATCTTCCCGACCCAGGAATCGAACCCATGTCTCTTACATCTCCTGCATTAGCAGGTAGGTTCTTTACATTGTACCACCTGGGACGCTCATCCTGGCACATAGATGTTCTTTAGATGCTAGTGCTCTGTTTTCTCTATCATTGAATCTAGAAAAAAATCTCATTTTTCCAAGGTACTTTAGATATGAGTATGAAATCATTTACACTAAGTGTAGGTGTCAGATAGGCGAGGTTACATCAGAAAAATATCCCACTCTAAATACTTCAAGTAAATAGGATGTTCAATGTAGGGACTGGGAATCTTAATTAATGAATGGAAGATCTGTATGAGTGAAGAAAGGGAAAAAGTTGTTATTTTCATAAAACCAGATATGCAAGAACTGAAGGGAAGTTACTACCAATGATTTCAGGTGCCTGTCAGGAAACAGGAAATTACTAGAAAAATGCCTTAACCTTCTTATCTATGCCTTACTCATCTCAGATGAGAGCTCCTCATTAGCATCATTTCTCCTGGAACTGTTGCCAAGAAATTCTGGAAGATGGAGTGGCCAAGTTTCTCCCTTACAGTTCAAGAATACTTTAAATGGTAGAAGAGATAAGTGGGTAACAGGCAACCTGGTGTACAATAAAAGTTGGATAATGAGAGTTCATGATGGTTAGGAAGGCCTGGCGTGCTGCAGTTCATGGGGTCACAGAGTCAGACACGACTGAGCGACTGAACTGACTGAACTGAATAGTATTTCCCTACTATAAATTTGGTTTAAAAAGTAAAATCAAAGCAAAAGCTAATAAACTGGGTTTTCTCTCTTGCTATTTACCCTAGGAACAGTTAAATACTTAATTGTGCAATTCTTTGCTTAATGTCCAAATCCCTTACTAGACATTTAAACTCTATAAGGACAGAGACAAACTGTGCATGTTTCACTATTGTGTAGGTCTCCAACATTTAGTTAGTCATAGGACAAAAAAAAAGAGATCTTGTTTGTCTAAAATGAAAGGATCTGCAAAGATGCAGCTCCATTCTGAAGGCACACAACCATATACATAATTATGAAGAAATTCCCTAGCCCAGAATTGTGATTTTGCTATTCCTTTTCATAAACAAATGATCTATAAAGTACTTTTTTAAAAAATATCATTCCTTCAAAACTGAGTGGCAGCTTCTACCTTTTTATAACCAAGACTTTTTTTTGAAGTGTTGAATGATCTATTTCTTCCCCAAATTTCAAAGATCCCAAGTCCAATGTAGTCTAAACTTAAAATCAAAGAACCTGGTTGTCCTCCTTACCAGACCCTTTGATTTCCACACTCCACCAAATACCACACCCTAGAAGTTTCTGCTAGAAGATTAATTTACCTAAATACATTGCCATGAAATCTTATGTAGTGTTGAGACAGACAGACATGCAGGAAACTTGATACCACATTTTAGTGCAGCCGCTCTTGTTTTTTATTTTAGATATTTTTGTTGCAACCTGAGAAGTCATTTTAATAAATTTTCAATGATAGATTAATATATTTATCATTGAATATGCTATTAATTGCCTTGCTGGTGAAAGCAGTTGGAGGGACATATATATTTATTTTTCTTGAATCCCCCTCCATGCTCTCTTTTAAGCTTTAATCACCTTGCACCCCAATCTTATTTCTTTAATCAGTAAATCTGCTCTTGCTTCTGTATCTTAGTGTTCCCTGTCTGTCAATCACTGTTGCTTATTATTTCTTATCTTGGCATTATAAAAAATACCTGCAAACTCAATACGTGCTGAGTAGAAAAGGATTCTCAAATTTGTAAAGACATAGAATTATAAAATTACAAATTTCAATTTAGCAAATGTTTACTGATACACATCATTTTTTACTTAATTTATCTCATTGAATTCTGTGGTCAGAATTCTGTGTTAGTAACTTGCTGAATTGTTCATTGCAATGCCCATAGTTAAAGAATGCTCCAATGACTCATCCACAGCTATTTTTCATGTATCATGCTAGAACTCAGTTAAAAGGTTGAAAATCTGTGCCTGTAGAAGGCTGGCCAGAGGGTTGGGAGAGGTGACTCATGACCATTTTCACTGGAGATAAAAGACACACTGAGTTTAATAGTAGTATTATGTCTTTAGTTTCTTAAAAATAGCAGCACTGTCATGATTTAGTTGAATTTATTGTTAATCAGGGTATAGTGGAAGAAGCAATGCAATAAAAAATATCTTTAATGTCCTTTTCCCTGCTGAAGTGATTCATGAATGAGAAAATTTGAATAATACACACTGATATCTTTTGACAGCCTCCATGCTTATGTGAGCCCTGGGGAAGACAGGGAAGCAAAAAGAGATTTAGAATGCAACATTGCCTCAGAATATGATTAGACAATTGTGTATTGTTAAATGATTAACTGATATTTCAAAACAATGTTTCAAATAAAATTAAAACACATTTCATAAGTTGCATGTTTAATTTTATAGTCAGAGTGTTTAGAGCTAGAATGCCTTTTAGCAAATTCTATTTACAGGCAAGAGTACTGGAGTGGGGTGCCATTGCCTTCTCCAACAAGTAATGATAGAGAGGCTAAAAAACTGAGGTGAGATATACCTAAGGCCACAAGGAGAGTAGATGTCATAGCTGGATATTTGGCAAAGCTCTTGTGATGCTGGTCCCTGTATGTGTGTTTTTTTCTTTCAACATAAACTTCCCTTAATTTATCCTTTCCTGGTTTAGAACAATGTTATGACTAGGTATTTATTTTTCAAAATGTGCTATTTCTGTTTATTAATAGATTAATAAACAAATATATGGGCCAAAATGATAAGCAGTGTTTATAAACATTTATAAACATGGAATTTTTAAAAAAATGGATAACCCATATAATGGGAGCATAGGTGGGACAAGGTATGGTTCAAGAAGGGTATTTCAAATTAAAAGCTCAATGCCATTTTAAGAATTTGATTCTCTAAATTAAAGAAAATAGATGCAATTTGACACATTAGAGGAATATATCTAGAATCACCTAAAATTTCCCAAAATATTGATCAAATCAAGAGGGGAAGAGTTTTCATAGCAACTGAAGTCTTCAAGGGTAAGTGACTTGATGTTCAATTTACTTGGTAAATAGCATAATAAACTTTAAGGAGGTTTTCCTGGCTGTTAATGTTTAAGCATAGAAAAACTTGACCTAGTTTTTTTTAATGATATTTTACCTCCTGTCTGAAAGCCACCTGCAAATAGCTTATTTGCATGAAGATAAAATGCAAAGGCGTTCATCTTCCTTTTACTTATTACTGGTATAACAAACCTCTGTTCATGAACTACAGTATCGTTTTTGTTGTAAATGAAGAAGAATCAGCCAACTTTCTGTCACATCTGGCTGCTGATCTATAAGCTTTGAATAAACAGTAGATATTCAATTGCCAGCATCCATTCTTTAAAAATTCAGAGTTGTTTTTCTCCCTAAATTGCCCTTTACTATAATTGCATCTCATCTTTGAGAACAACCAAGACTTTAAAAACAGTTCAGGTTTTATGGTGTAGAGTGGAAAACATTTTTTTTTCTTTTTTAAGATAATGTAAGAACAAGTCTATCTGTAGTTCATATATTAAATCTTTCCAATGTCCTAGTACCCATCAAAAGTAAAATAGTTACTACAGGCAGAATATTTCTACAGTGTTAGAACTAACATTTGCATCTAAAAGTAAATTCTACTTCTTTTTGAGACACTTACTGTAAAGTTATCAATTTTATGAAGAATCTAAGAACAACCTGAGTAAAATCTTAATGGCTTTCCACTAGACAAAAGGATAAGAAGGCTATTTAAACACAGCAGCTAAAACTATGGCATTTAAAAAGTAAATTTAATTTAAAAATAAAGAATATAGCATCCATAAAATTCAAAGCCCAGCATTAGCTTTTCCCCCCACTGCTTCCAAACTGCCCTAGCTTAAACCTTCAGAGCAGTTGCCTATGAATAGTTACTAGCCACAGATCTATGGAATTATCTTTCAGGGTGGCTACAAGAGAATTCACTAGAGCAGGGATCAGCAAAACTTTTTGTAATGAAATCCACAGCAATACTTCATTAAATTGTTTCACCAGACTGGATGCAACTATAAAATATAATAAGATTGTTCTCACTATTTATTTCCTTATGTTAGTAGAAAGTCACAATATGAAAGCTTTTTTTAAGCAGTTACTTCAAACTGTTGACCCCAGTTGTATTAATATTTGTAACTTAATAACACATGTATACCTTTGTTCCTAGTTTTCCACTTGAGTCCTTCCCATTTCATTGTTAAACTTCCTCAAGTTTGTTTAGGCTCTTGTTTTAAACTGAGATTATGTTGAATTTTTATACATATTTATTCTATTGCCTATCATTCCCAATAATTTAATATCATCTGAAGATTGATATTAACTCCTTTTATGATTGATCTGTTTCTTTCTATCTGTAATTTATAATTTTCATAGGAGATATGCAAAATGTTTTCTCATTTCTCAGATCAGTCCTGCTAACTTATTCTTGCTTTCAAAATTCTGAAGGCTATTGAAATAGTTTGTGATGACAGGGCCAGGAAAGATAAAAGCTGTCAGATAGCTCTTGTGCATTTTGGATGAGTGAATATTGTGTAGGTCAAGTAGATGCTATAGATGTAAGAAGCTTGTTTCCTCTGCTTGTATCCTGTGGCAAATGGTTGTAAGAAGTCAGCTAGAGAACAAATTGTCTAGGTCAGAGAATAAATAAGCCCTGAGTTCCAAAGAATGCACAAATGTGCTCTGACAAAACTAGCATTGGGAGTCTGCCTCTTAAGAAAGCAAAGACGTATTACTTAACAAGCCTTCCAACTTTTCATTCTTTCTGCTGTAATCTTCCTGTTATTCCTGCTATAATCCTGAGGAATCCATAAATAACAAGAAAAAGTGCTGGATAAGCAAGGAAATGTGGCAGAATTGACCACTTCTCTTCCTATTGCATATCAGTTCTGAGCTATAGGGAGAAGAGTAAGGAGGGTTTTTGATTTGGTTTTAAGAGTGCAGTTTTTTGATGCACATTCAACCAGACCTTTGAAAACCTGAAAATAAATTTACCCAAGTTACATTCATTTAATCTATTGTACTCAGATGTTCAGTTGTGTCTGACTACTTTGAGACCCACATGGGCAGAGGACCCACCAGGCACTTCTATCCATAGGGTTCTCCCAGCAAGAATTTTGGAGTAAGGTATCATTTCCCCCTCCAAGGGATCTTCCTGACCCAGGTCTCAAACTGGTGTCTTTCATGTTCTCCTGCATTGGCAGGCAGATTTTTTTTGCCACTAACACCACCTGGGAGTCCATGCTAAGTTGTTTCAGTACCTGACTCTGTGACTTCTTAAGTCTACTGCACAGGGAGGCAGGTTCTTTACCACTAGTGCCACCTGGGAATTAGACATGCCTGCATTTCTTTATTCAGTGAGAAGATGTTACTTACCAGGCTGGCAAAGTTCCTAGAACATTTAATTGGCATATGTGTATAGGATTTTTCAAATTAAAAATTGTTATACAAATATACTCATTTTTCCATTTACTTTTTACTCACACCACAACCTTACTCTGTCAAGTCCCTTAAATCATGGTCATTACTTGAGACACTTTTCAATATGTCTTTTGAGAGCATAACCATGTAGCTGGTATGCAAAGAAACTTGAACAAGAAGCAAATTATAACTAAAAAGACATATTAAAGCAGAGAGATATTGTCAAACTTTAGAGGGTGTGTGTGTGTGTGTGTGTGTATGTGTGTGTGTGAGGTTTTGTTGTTGCTGTTGTTGTTACTTTTGTCTTCAATATCATGCATTTTGAAAATTATTTTTGTTCAAGGCAAAAGACAGTAAGCTTATTTTATGGACCAGTGAGGAATTTGCTGAAAGCAAAAATGAGATGTACTAGGATAACTGGATTAGGATATTATACATTAAAGCAGTGGTTAGTGGCATAACATTTTCCCCTTTGTCTGGCCTGAGAAATAATATGTGCATTCATGACATAACCTACAGATGATTTTGTTTGTCATCTTAGCTGAATATTCTTGGTTTGATGTTCAATGATTTGTGTTATTCTCCTAGCTAGCAATTCCTATTGGAGAAGGCAATGGCACCCCACTCCAGTACTCTTGCTTGGAAAATCCCATGGATGGAGGAGCCTGGTAGGCTACAGTCCATGGGGTCGCTAAGAGTCAGACACGACTTCACTTTCACTTTCACTTTTCACTTTCATGCACTGGAGAAGGAAATGGCAACCCACTCCAGTGTTCTTGCCTGGAGAATCCCAGGGACAGGGGAGCCTGGTGGACACGACTGAAGCAACTTAGTAGCAGCAGCAGCAGCAATTCCTATATCCTTTGCTTTGGTTACCTATCAGCTCTGTAGGATATTTGTAGAAACTGCACTTAGTCTCCCAGTAAAAGGGAAGGAATCTTGTTCCAAGTGAAGATTATACATTTTTGTGATTGCTGACAAAGGCCTTGAATTTTTACAACACCAACAAAATTCTGTTTCAGGCTTCCATCCTCAGTTTAGAACCCATTATCTAGACAGGAAGGAGAAAAGACATCTTTTACAAATTTCTAATGTCTTAAATCAAGACTTTCTGGGTTTTTGAAATCATTATTCTCTGATCCACTTTAAATAAATATTCTCTGTTAATTAGGGGCAACCCAGATCTCCTAGTACAAACCAGGGTTGGGAGTAGTTGCAGCAGAGACAGAGGTATGTACTGTTAAATATCTTAAATTTTTAGACTACCATACTTTGTTCCACAAATAAAAGATTTTGCATTATGAGTTTGTAATCTATTATTCATAAAGGTTATCTATTTATTAATAAAGACAGTGTAGTAAGTACCAAAAATGGTTTTGAGGTCTTAAGATATTTATTTCCTTTATACTAGAGAAGATATATATGTATGTATATATATTTTCCTTTTTCATTGTAGCCTATTTGGTATATAGGTTAAGAAAAGTTAGAACCAGCATAAATGGTAAAAAAAAAAAAAAATACAAAAAAATCAATTAAATGAACTGCTTTGTGTGCTTGACATTTTAATGAATCCTTTGAGAATTTATGGAGCCATAATGGCCCTTGGACTAAAGTGTCTCAAAACATTTCTTATTGGTATATATGTCTTAACTTATTAATATTTCAGAGAACCATGCTGTTAAGCTTTACTAGGTTTTTCCTATACATTCTCTCTCTTTTTTAATAGATTTTTATTTTGTTCATTAAGAAAATGTTTTATCTGACTACTAAAGTAAAGCATTTTGTATATAAAGGTGATTGCCTTGTCCTTTATTTTAATATCTAACTTTATTGTAAATCAGGATGACTTTCTTCAATTAAATTACAAAAAAGCCTTCAACAACTACAAAATACTCATTAAATTAGGATCTCTGTTCTTTTTGAGTTTGATTTCCAAATCATTTTTGATTGACTTTATAGTTCATTCAGTTTAGTCGCTCAGTCGTGTCCAACTCTTTGTGACCCCATGGACTGTAGCACACCAGGCTTCCCTGTCCATCACCAACTCCCAGAACTTATTTACACTCATGTCCATTGAGTCGGTGATGCCATCCAACCATCTCATCCTCCGTCGTCCCCTTCTCCTCCTGGCTTCAATCTTTCCCAGCATCAAGGTCTTATCCAATAGTCAGTTCTTCGCATCAGAAATGAAATATATTTCATTGCTGTTCCTAATTGTAACTCAGTTCAGTTCAGTCACTCAGTCATGTCCGACTCTTTGCGACCCCATGAATCACAGCACGCCAGGCCTCCCTATCCATCACCAACTCCCAGAGTTCACTCAAACTCATGCCCATTCAGTCGGTGATGCCATCCAGCCATCTCATCCTCTGCCACCCCTTCTCCTCTTGCCCCCAATCCCTCCCAGCATCAGAGTCTTTTCCAGTGAGTTAACTCTTTGCATGAGGTGGCCAGAGTATTGGAGTTTCAGCTTCAACATTAGTCCTTCCAATGAACACCTAGGACTGATCTCCATTAAGATGGACTGGTTGGATCTCCTTGCAGTCCAAGGGACTCTCAAGAGTCTTCACCAACATCACAGTTCAAAAGCATCAATTCTAACTAGAAGAACAATAAGGAGAGCAAAGTCTCAGACTGAATCATGGTTAAAGACTTTGTGATGCATTAAAAAAAAACCTCTATGAAGGCTAGTATGACAGAACATAGAGGGCTAAGAGATGTATGATGTGAGATGGAGCTGGAGAGGTAAGAAAGAAATTTTATAAGTTACTCAGTTTTTAGTCAGTGGAAAAGATTTACATTTAATCTTAAAATCATTGAGAAATTTTAGAGTTTTAAAAAGAGAAAGAATAGCCTATACATTTTAAAAATCATAGGGGCTGTGAATAAATAAATATATTATCTCTTCCTAAACCCCTTTTCTAAATGCAATACCCCTATTGCAGATGTTTTAAATTGTTTGCATAGATTTCTTTCTACTAAAAACTGATATGTTCTTAGGTATCTTGCACATAGCATCGTAAGCAATATGAATTGACTTTAATAGTTAACAAGAAGACATATATTTTCTGTATTTGACCTAAAAGAGTAAAACATGAAAGGGAACTGTGATATAATGTTTATGTAAATAGATCATTTTTGCATATCGATAACTTCAGAAATTTGTTCTAGAGGGTAAATTTGTCAGAAGGCTGATCTTGGATAAATAAGATGGTTTGATACACATGTGTTAGACGTAGATTTCTGTATGTATGTGTACAACCAAATTCAGCACTGTCTTTATTAATCTAATCCATTTTTAAGGAAATGGAAATAATACTTTATGAGATGAACTTAGAACATCAGTATTGAAAAAAGTGAAGATATTAGTTTCTCAGTCATTTCCAATTCTGGTGGCCAGATGGTAAGAATCTGCCTGCAGTGCAGGAGCTCTAGGTTTTATTCCTGGGTCAGGAAGATACCCTGGAAAAGGGAATGGCTACCTACTCCAGTGTTCTTGCCTGGAGAATTCCATGGACAGAGGAGTCTCTGCCCATCTCGTATTTGACCACTTCCAATTTACCTTGATTCGCCTAATATTCTAGGTTCATATGCAGTTGGAGAAGGCAATGGCACCCCACTCCAGTACTCTTGCTTGGAAAATCCCATGGACGGAGGATCCTGGTAGGCTGCGGTCCATGGGGTCGCTAAGAGTCGGACACGACTGAGCGACTTCACTTTCACTTTTCACTGTCATGCATTGGAGAAGGAAATGGCAACCCACTCCAGTGTTCTTGCCTGGAGAATCCCAGGGACAGGGGAGCCTGGTGGGCTGCTGTCTATGGGGTCGTACAGAGTCGGACACGACTGAAGTGACTTAGCAGCATATGCAGTATTGTTCTTTACAGCATTGGATATTACTTTTACCACTAGACACATACACAACTGGGTGTCATTTCTGCTTTGGCTCAGCCTCTTCATATCTTCTGGATCTATTTCTTTGCTCTTCTCCAGTAGCAGATTGGACACCTACCAATGTGAGGAGTTCATCTTTCAGTGTCATATATTTTTGCCTTTTCGTATTGTTCATGGTTTCTCAAGGCAAGAATGCCAAAGTGGTTTGCCATTCCCTTCTCCAGTGGATCATGTTTTGTCAGAACTCTCTACCATGACGCATCCATCTCTGGTGGCCTACCTGGCATGGGTCATAATTTCATTTAATTAGACAAGGCTGTGATCCAGGTGATCAATTTGTTTAGTTTGCTGTGATTACCATTATCACTCTGTCTGCCCTATGATGGATGAGGATAAGAGGCTTGTGAGAGCTTCCTGATGAGAATGACTGGCTGTGGGGAAAACTGGCTCTTGTTCTGATGGGCAGGGCCATGCTGCATAAATCTTTAATCTGATTTTCTACTGATGGGTGCAGCTGTGCTCCTTCCTGTAGTTTGGTCTGAGGCAGCCTAGCCCTAAAGTCTGCAGTCTCTATAGTAGGGTTATAGACTGTATTGTAGGGGCAATGGCAACCTCCTCCAAGAGGACTTATGCCAGCACACTGCACCTCCCAGGACTGCTGCCCCTGACCCCATGGCAGGCCATTATTGAACCATGCCTCCACCAGAGACTCCCAAGCACACACAGGTAAGTCTAGTTCCTTCTCTTGTGGGATCATTGCTCTTTTCCCCTGAGTCCTAGTGCACACAAGGTTTATTATTATATTTATTTATTTTAATATTATTTTAATATTTTTATTTTAATATTTTAATATTATTTTAATATTTTAATATTTAATATTTTAATATTATCTGTACCCTCCAAGAGTCTGTGTTTCCCCATACCTGTGAAAGTTTTGTGATCAAATCCCACTGACCTGCAAAGTCAGATCTCTGGGGATTCCCAGTCCCTTTTCCAGATCCCCAGTTTGGGAGGTCTGTTGTGGAGCCAAGAAACTTTGCAACAGCATGAGAACTTCTATCGTATAATTGTTCTCCAGTTCATTGGTCATTCACCTGGAGGTTCTGTGGTGAGGCTAATGGCAACCTCCTCCAACAGGACCTATGCCACACACTGTGCCTCCCAGATTCTCTGGCAGGTATGAGGATTGATTTTTAAAGTGATTGTTCCCATCCTACCATCTTTTTGCATCCTACCATCTTCTCCTTTGTGCTTGGATGTGAGGTATCTTTTTTTGGTGGGTTCCAACAACAACAAAAAACATCATCCCTCTGGTATCAAAGATCTGTAGCTATCTCCCTCCCCAGAGGTAAGGTGGGTTTGCTTTCTTAGGCAGAGATCAGAGTACACACTGATTCATTCCTTGGCTATGACTGAGGTTCTGAGAGGCTCAGACTCGCTGTGACCACCACACTAGAGACAGTCTTTGGGAATGATTCATCTTCTCACTTCCTTTCCCGTAGGCCTTTTCCTAAGTGTGCTGTGTGTTTCAGTTGTGTCCAACTCTTGTGATCCTATAGACCATAGCCTGCCAGGCGCCTCTGTCCATGATATTCTCTAGGCAAAAATACTAGAGTGGGTTGCCATGCCCTCCCCTAGGGGATCTTACCAACCCAAGGATCGAACTCACACCTCTTATGTCTCCTGCACTGGCAGGTGAGTTCTTTACTGCTAGCACAACTTGGGAAGCCCCAAGCCTTTTCCCATCTTCCTCTCAAATTTATTTACTTCTTTTCCTTTTGCCCTCAGTCTCCTTTTACCTCTTTACTTTAGCAAGTTATATTAATGTCAGATTCCTAATTCATTCAAAACAGGATAATAGTAAAGAACAAGCACAGTATAGTTCAGTATTTACTATGCTGTCCTTCTTTTCCTCTGTTTTTAGCTGAGAATCTTTGGCTAATTTAATAACCAAGAGAAATGTGGGTAATGTCTCAGTAATCTGGTGGCCAGGCTGCATCTGGCCTGAGTGAGTCAGATCTTAAATTTACAAATACCACCAAGTGAATAGGATACTAGCAACAATTTCAACTATTTTTTCCTATTTTTTTAAGATAGTGAATGCAAAATATCAATGTTTCGATAATGCTGTAGGTTATTCACATATGTGCAGGTTTTGCCAAACTGGAAATCTCTTCTTCCCTAACTGGAAGCAGCAAAACCAACTCTAAAATCTTCTGCTTCTGCTTATCAATAATGCTAGGCAAAATCACTCAAATGTTGCATGTGATCTCTGAATGGTTACTTTAAATTCAGTAGTTCTTAATAAGGGAGATATTGCCAGGGGATATTTGTCAGTGTTTAGGGGCATTTGTGATTGTCATACGTTTCAGGGGGACAATACTCACATCTAGTAGGTAAAAGCCCGAAGTGCTGCAAAATATCCTGTAATTCATTGGACAACTCCCTGCTGTAAAGAATTATCTGGCCTCCAAATGTTACTAATGCCAGTTTTGAGAAATTTTCTAAAGAGTCTTACTTCATTATTCAATCAATATTATGTGTGAAGTGTCTGTCACATAACTAATAGAAACAATACTGAGCATTTATCTCATTCTAAGTACTTTACATGTGTTAACTCAGTTTATCCTCTCTTCATTATAAAATAAGTCATGCTATAATTCCCATTTTACAGATGAGAAAACAGATAACTTGATGACAATTGCATAGGTAGTAAGTGATAGACCGGGATTCAAACCAGGCAGAATCCTACTCTTAGCTACTGTAGTAAAAGGAATCACATTTTGCTTCTTATCTCCCTTTACTTCTTTCCATGCTCTTGCAGCTTGAAGAAGACCTTTGTAAATCTCAAGCTACAAAACAATGCGTAATTCCAGGGCTCAGAAAAAGAGTTTTATGCAGTATGCTGTGTTCCACCATAGTTGTATTAAACTTTTTCTGAAGTTTTTTCTTTTTAATTGAAGGATACCTGATTCATTTCCTGGTTCCTAAATCCAGATTAATTCAGATTTTGAATAATATGGTTAAAAAAGAAAATATAACCACTAGCTCATGTAATTTAAGTTTCACAGGTCAAAAATGTAGGGATGTGTATTGTGGACATTTTAAACTAATAATCTAATATTTACTTCTTTTATTTTATTGTAGCATTTGCTACTATATTTAGTTTATAATATTTGTATATAAAAATTAAATAGTAACAATAGAATTTATTTTTATAGTCTAAAGTTTTAATTTAAATGCATGCCTAAATGATATTAATCTATCTATTTTGTTTTAGTTTTTAGGTGCATATTCTGGCCACCATCTAAATTTTGATTTCATATGTTGTGGTACGTAAAAACTATAGTCAGCCAGAAACTACTTCTAAATACTTTACTTATAGTTTCATTCAATTTAAGTCATTTTAACTTTTTTTGTTAGCAAGAATCTCACTTAAAAAAAAAAAAAAAGAATTTTACCTCCTTTACATGGCATATTGGTGTTCATAACTTCAGTAATAATTAGTACAGATACTATTTCACAATCGACAATACGTAATTAGTGAGGCCGGAGAAGGCAATGGCACCCCACTCCAGTACTCTTGCTTGGAAATCCCGTGGATGGAGGAGCCTTTTAAGCTACAGTCCATGGGGTTGCTAAGGGTCGGACACAACTGAGCGACTTCACTTTCACTTTTCACTTTCATGCATTGGAGAAGGAAATGGCAACCCACTCCAGTGTTCTTGTCTGGAGAATCCCAGGGACAGGGGAGTCTGGTGGGCTGCCGTCTCTGGGGTCACACACAGTCCAACACGACTGAAGTGACTTAGCAGCAGCAGCAGTAGCAATTAGTGAGGCAAAGCATAAAATCAAGTAACTGGAAAGGCTGAAATAATAATGCAGCATGAGAAATGTGCTTTTCCTTTTTCTGTGGTATTTCAAGATTCAAATGCTTAGTATACCCTATTCATACAGCTTTATATTGGCAGCCTTCCTGAAGTACATTAGTGTTGCACTGATGGTATGTGAACAGTGTTGTTTTAAAATATTTATATAGGTAATGTTTATTAGGGGAAAAAAGTGCTGGTTTTCCACTTATACTGAGAATTTTAGCAAATCCAGTCAACTCTTCCCAGGACTGCCTCCTACCTCCATCTGCTATTATCACGGAAATCCAGGCCAACATTGTTCCCTGCTTATAAATGTGTGAGAGTCTTACTATCTCTCTTAGCTTGCATCGCTGCTCCTCTGTAGTCTGTTCTCCGTAGAGCAAAAATATCCCTTAAGAACATTTGCTCTGTTGTGCTTAGTCTCTTTAGTCATGTCTGACTCTTGACGACCCCATGGACTGAAGGTCACTAGGCTCCTCTGTCCATGGGACTCTCCAGCAAAAATACTAAGTTGCCTGGAGTGGGTTGCCATGCCCTCCTCCAGGGGATCTTCTCCACCCAGGGATCAAACCCCTGTCTTCTGCATCACAAGCAGATTCTTTACTGCTGAGCCATAAGTCACATCATACCAGCTCTCTGCTTAAAACCATTTCAAGCTACTCATTTACTTAGAATATCACTCAAACTCCCTATTGTGATCTGCCCCAGGAACCCTTTTCAGTATACCATCACTCAATCTCTCTTCTGATTTACTTTTCTCCAGCAAAGTGGTCTTTTTTTATTCTTCCTCAAACATCTTGGGTTCAGTCTTGCTTTAGGATATTGAATTAGCTTTTTCCTCTGCCAGAAACATTGTTTTTCCAAATCTTTCGGCTAACTCTCCCTGATGTTTGAGCTTAAATGAAATCTTCTTGATAGCTCTCAGAAAGTAGAAACTTTTTTTTTAAAGATTGATATTTTCTGAAATAAAGCATTTTGGACAAAATATTAGGTGATTAATACATGAAAAGAAAACTATGCGTGTTTTAATTGTACACCTTCCTGTAATTATTTTCTGTGTACCTATCACTTATCATTTGCTAGAAGCTGCTCAAAATTTCCATGTAAACAACATGCATATTGAGTTTACTCCTCCTGGTCAGATTCTGTTCATACCTTTAATTTATATCTCACAGTGGTTGATTTACACCTGTTATTCCCTTAGGGTCCTAGAGAAATAGCTGCAAAGAGAGATGCTCTTTAAACACCATGAACACACCTCTACTCTTCTCCTCCTTACAGCCACAGGAAGGCCTGTGCATATTAGCTGTACCCCAAATGCCTTTTGCTCTTCTGAGGATATAGGGTAAAAATCTGTACTCTTGCTCTGCCATCTGCTTTTAATATTCTTTTCTTTATTCATTCCCCTATTACCACTTTCTCTGATTATCCCCAGCAGGATAAAGCTGTTTTTAGTAAAATTCTGCTTAAGGGAAATTGATGGTTGGGGAGAAATAATTGCAGTGTTGATAGTGTTTATCAGAATACAAATCAATTGTATTAAAGGAGAGAAACTCATTACTAAGTAGAATATCATGAGTCAGGAATTTACTAAGGTTTTGGGAAAGACTTTCATAATACGGAACAGAAATTCACTTTTAAATTTTTGAAACAATTTTGAATTGAGCAAAGTAAACAAAGTTTGAACAAGTAAAACAATGAGTCTGGTCAAGATAGTTAAAGCATCAAAACCTACTTGCTCCATCTAAATGTTCAAAAGCAAGACAAGTACAAATAAAGGACTTAAAGGTAGAGCTATATGTATGAGTGTTGACTCAATATTGGAGAAATGTCAAGAAGTTCTGAAAGAAATATGTGTATTGCATACAGTAAGACTTCTGAAAGGATTTGGGTTGGAGGTGAGTTGTTAATGTGTGTATATGTATATATTCTATGCATATCTATGCATATGTATGTGTATGGGAGAAATAGCAATAACCTCAGATATGCAGATAACACCACCTTTATAGCAGAGAGTGAAGAAGAACTAAAGAGCCTCTTGATGAAACTGAAAGAGGAGAGTGAAAAAGTTGGCTTAAAGCTCAACATTCAGAAAACTAAGATCATGGCATCCGGTCCCATCGCTTCATGGCAAATAGATGGGGAAACAGTGGAAACAGTGGCTGATTTTATTTTGGGGGTCTCCAAAATTACTGCAGGTGGTGATTGCAGTCATGAAATTAAAAGACAGTTGCTCCTTGGAAGGAAAGTTATGACCAACCTAGAGAGCATATTAAAAAGCAGAGACAATACTTTGTCAACAAAGGTCTGTCTAGTCAAGGCTATAGTTTTTCCCAGTAGTTATATATGGATGTGAGAGTTGGCCTATAAAGAAAGCTAAGCACCGAAGAATTGATGGTTTTGAACTGTGGTGTTGGAGAAGACTCTTGAGAGTCCCTTGAACTGCAAGGAGATCCAACCACTCCATCCTAAAGGTGATCAGTCCTGGGTGTTCGTTAGAATGACTGATGTTGAAGCTGAAACTCCAGTACTTTGGCCACCTGATGCAAAGAGCAGACTCATTTGAGAAAACCTTGATGTTGGGAAAGATTGAGGGCAGGAGGAAAAGGGGACAACAGAGGATGAGATGGTTGGATGGCATCACCGACTCAATGGACATGGGTTTGGGTAGACTCCGGCAGTTGGTGATTTATAGGGAGGCCTGGCATGCTGCAATTCATGGGGTCGCAAAGACTCGGACATGACTGAGCAACTGAACTGAACTGATATGTATGTGTGTTCTAGAGTCAGGAGTGCACAAAGAGTCTCAGAAATCTGAAATTTTAAGTAGCAACCTGGGTAGCCTTTGGCCAAACTGTTCTTGGGCTTCACTTTGAGAAACACCGGCCTCAAACTTGCAGAAAAATATATAGAGAAAGTATCGATAGTTAGCCATTATGTATTATTTCTCATTTGAATTGGAAGTCCCCCTACGTGTGTGTTTTTTTTTTTCCTTCCCCTACCAACAATGCTGTTTGCTTTTGGCTTAGAAAGCTATGCTGTCTTATATTAAAACCATTCATCCAGCAAGTAATCAAAATACATTTTGTATTTCAGGCAGTGTGTTAAGCTGCAAGGTTGCTAGTGATTTTATGCTGAAAGTTCCTGCTCTCATAGATCTCACAGTCAGTAAGCAAGTATTAAGGTCATAACCAGGTCTGAATTTATTTCTTCCTTGGCCTGGCACATATGGTACATATCAATGGGTTGTGCATTCTTATGGGTACGTAATATGCTGGCACATGAGTATGATCTAATCTTCATAATGTCTTAATAAGCTGTGGACAGTTCAGTTCAGTTCAGCTACTCAGTTATGTCTGACTCTTTGTGACCCCATGGACTGCAGCATGCCAAGCCTCCCTGTCCATTACCAACTCCTGGAGTTTACTCAAACTCATGTCCCTTGTGTCGGTGATGCCATCCAACCATCTCATCCTTTGTGTCCCCTTCTCATCCCACTTTCAATCCTTCTCAGCATCAGGGTTTTTTCAAATGAGTCAGTTCTTCACATCAGGTGGTCAAAGTATTGGAGTTTCAGCTGCAGCATCAGTCCTTCTAATAAATATTAAGGACTGATTTCCTTCAGGATGGACTGGTTGGGTCTCCTTGCAGTCCAAGGGACTCTCCTCCAACACCACAGTTCAAAAGCATCAATTCTACAGCACTCAGCTTTCTTTATAGTCCAACATTCACATCCATGCATGACTACTAGTAAAACCATAGCCTTGACTGGTCAGATATTTGTTGGCAAAGTAATGTCTCTGCTTTTAATATGCTGTCTAGTTTGATCAAAACTTTTCTTCCAAGAAACAAGCATCTTTTAATTTCATGGCTGCAATCATTATCTGCAGTGATTTTGGAGCCCAAATAAATAAAGTATCTCACTGCTTCCATTGCTTCCCCATCTATTTCCCATGACGTTATGAGACCAGATGCCATGATCTTCGTTTTCTGAATGTTGAGCTTTAAGCCAACTTTTTCACTCCTCTTTCACTTTCATCAAGAGGTTTCTTAGTTCTTCTTCACTTTTTGTCATAAGTGTGGTATCATCTGCATATCTGAGATTATTATTTCTCCTGGCAATCTTGATTCCAGCTTGTGCTTCATCCAAACAATGTAACATAATAAGGTTTGTAGCTGGAGCCTGGATGAGGTAGGTGAAGTGGCTTGATAAAGGCAGTTTTCCAAGTAATAGGCACTAATAGTAGTCTTATAGATTCGTGTTCAAGGGTATCAGAGGATAGGTAATCTGAGAACTAAAAGGAACTCATCCTGGACAGTCAGAGCACCATTTATCACAACTGACTTTCGTATATGTCCCCTGAGGCGTTGGGGAGAACTGAGGTCTCTTGCTAACCCAACTCCCTCAGGTTGAATTTGTCTGGAATACTTTGCTGAATCTTTGGAAATTTTATAGAAATCTCTAAGAGCACAGGTCAATCTTTCTGTGAAACAACTCTGGTGAAGATCATTTTAAAGATATGACTTTAAAGCAGACCCGCAAGGGTGGGAGTTCATTTGTGCTTGATCACTTAGTCAGGTCCAGCTCTTCGTGACCCTATGGACTGTAGCCTGCCAGGTTCTTCTGTCCATGGGGATTCTCCAGGCGAGAATACCATGCCCTTCTCCAGGGTATCTTCCCAACCCAGGAATCAAACCAGGGTGTCCTGCATTACAAGCAGATTCTTTACCAGCTGAGCTACCAGAGAAGCCCCAAAGTTGGTTAGTAACTCCTATTTCACCAAAGAGATGCATACATCCTATGTGTGTTTTGTTTGTGCTCAGCTTCTAGTCATGTCTAGTTATTTGTAACCCCATGGACTGTAGCCCACCAGACTTCTCTATCCATCAGATTTTCTAAGCAAGAATACTGGAGTGGGTTGCCATTTCCTTCTCCAAGGTATCTTCCTGACCCAGGGATCAAACCCTGGTCTCCTGAATTGCAGGCAGATTCTTTACTGCTGAGCCACCAGGGAAGCCTCCATATATATATAAATATATATATATATACATATATATATATATATATATATATATAAATTAAAGATTTATTTTGAATTTTATCAAACACTTTCACTTACTTTTGTTCTTCAGTTACTAACCTTTATCTCTTCTGAGTTTCTCAGTCTTTTTTTTTTTTTGCCAATCACATGCCTTCTATCACCAGAAAACACTTTTCTGCTTACTGCCTTAGAGCTTTTTTTGTTTGACCATTTCAATCATGCCCCCTGGCCACCATTATAAATGAATAAATGAAAGCTTTAGCCCCAAAGAACCAAATGGTCAATTCAGGAGAATAACTCTACTATCAGTAACTTAAATTGAAGCAGAAAATAAACAACAGATTGAGCTCCAAGGAGGAGAAAGGTCAATGTGGCACACTCTCTTGTTACCATTAGCTAAAGTAGAAGCAGAAGACAGTAAAAGAGAATAAAATAAATGGCCTAATCAAAGTAAACTGAAGCTATGGCCATGGTGGACTCAGTATCGGTTTCTCTAATGAGTCATATCAATTCAGCTAAGCTTTTTATGTGACTGCTGTAAGAGACATTTTCTTGGTTACTAAGGATCCAGAAGTGGAAAAAAATCACAGCGGTTCTTATAATTGAGAAACTTACAGTCTAGTCTTGTGTGAAAACTTTTGGTAGTTATCCAGAAATACACTAATATTTTATTATTATAATAACAGCCAACATTTATTAAGTACTGTTCCAGATATAGTGCCAAGAGAAGGATCTCTATGCATGAAGTTATGATTTTCAGCTTGCAAATATAGACACCATGGGTACAGAGATTAGGTAACCTACCAAAGTCACATTGCTAATGATTAATAGAGCTGAAATTCAAACCCAGCAGTTTGAATCTAGGTCTTACAGACTTAAATAATATTTTCTCAACCATGCTCTATAGTTCCATTAGTCTATTTTTATCTTAAAAAATGAATGAGGCTATGGTAGTCATTTATATTTCTTTCAATTTTGATTTTCTAATTAAATGGGATCTGAATATATAACAGAAACTGGTGTCTAAAATCTGCCAAAAGAGAGACTCCAGTACATCAATTCCGAAGCATAGTAGGCCCTATCTGTAATTGAATGCAAGCATGTTTATGGTTAAATAGTCTAATGACCCACAACCTGTGCAATCAGCATTGTTCAACCTAAATCATGCACTTCATGATGACGCCAGGAACTTTTCCTTTGAATGACTTTCAAAGTTTTTCATAGTGCATGCATGCCCATGCGTGCACACATAGAAATACACACACTTAGACTCTATATATAATATCTTTTCAAGTTATACTAGTTACATTGTAAGGCGACACTACACCAACTATTCCAATAATTGAAGCCTGCAGAGACAACTGTTGAGCAGCAAATCAGAGCCCTGTTTCCACAATGCCAGCTCAGCCAGACTCATTATCTTCTTTTACTCACTGTGGGTCTGTCATTTTGAAATTGACTGTTGCCTTTGCATTTCTAATAGAATCCTCCTAAAATTTACATTCTAGCCTAACTTGCAGGAGCCTACCTTCAGGGTTTGAAAGTAAAGGTAATCATATTATTGTATCTTCAGAAGGCTTCCTGTTTCCATTTTCCTTAGAAAATTTGTATATTGTGAGTTTCATGAAAAACTGAACAAGACTATTCGGAAATAGATAAAAACAGGACTCTGAATAATTTATAGCAAAAGAAACGTTTCTGTGCAATTATTTACATAAATGCTAACATTTCAAAGCTTTTATAATATCTACAAGAATTATTAAACTCATCGAGTTCTGTTCGAATATTCCCAGCTAAGTAATTTCTTTGAACACATAATTGCCTTTGAACTTAGCTGCCAGAGCTTCACAGTCAAGGAAAGTCTAAAAGAAATAAATGAAATGTTATGGCCAAATTCAAAGCCATGATCATTCTGCATCCTGACTTGTTTTGTTAAGAAATGTAAGTTAGAGAACTGTGATGTAATTTTAAGCAATCAAAAAGGAAAGGTGTGCCCAGTTTCCCCCTCAGGTTTGTGTGTATATTGGCATGAACTAGATATGCATGCAGAAAACTCTTCAACTCATTCCTTTTCACATTCTCAGAGTAGCAGAAATTATGGCTTCATTATTAACCCAGGTCTGTTCTCCTGATTAATAGCTGAAATTTTGTCTAAATTCTATTGTAATTCTTTACATAGGAGAATTATAGTTGTGGGATTCCCACAAGGTGTGAACAAAACAGTATGAGATAGGAAATGGAAGATGATTTCACTGTGACCTAAAAATTAGTTGGACATATTACAAGTGGTGGTACCAGAAAATTGTACTACAGAATTTTGAGTATGAGGTTGGTGTATATATAGCAGGGGCCAACTACTCCTAGTTCTCTTACAGTGCTTTGCCAAGATTGTTGGCTTTGTTTTGTATCATATATTCCTAGGGAAAGAATCTTCTACCTCTACTTAATCTTCAATGAAATGGTTTTGTGTGAAGTCTATAATACTGGTCAGGGACCTTTGTTTCGAAAAAAAAAAAAAAAACAGAAAAGCAAAAATAGAACACACTCTAGTTTCTTAAGCAGAAGGAATTTCTTCAATACTGGTAATAGCTCACATATGATCATTGAAAAGACATGAAAGGTAGAATCTGTTTTGGCCTTTTAGGAACAAGTTGCAAAAGTATAACAAAACTAGATCACTATGGAAAATTCTCTTTGCTATGATCCAGAAAAGTGGAGTCAGAAAGCTGCTGCCACAGTTACTAACTCATTTTTGCTTCAGTCAATACCTACAAAAACAAATGTCTAACACCTACTTTTCCCTATATTATTCATTCCAAACGATTTCTGATCCAAAGTATATCATGCTGGAGTATCCAATCATACATAGATTTGTATCTGCAATTGAATATTTTAAGTGTGGTTTTTAGCTTCCCAGATTATGCATTGTAGAAATGTACAAAGAAGGTGGTCAAAAATAAATATTGTGAGATGCGGCTATGTGCAGTAGTCAACTCTGTCACAGGCTGGCATACTGTCATGTGTCTCATACATGGTGATGTAACTGGAGTCCAAATAACATGAAACAATATGTTAACACTCATGGAAATTACAGGCTTCTTTTTCAAAATCATTTTGGATTGTGAAAAATATTAGATAATTTATTAACATTAAATGTACAGTCTGTTTTCACACAAAATCATGCTGGTGCATATTTTACAGAAATAGGATAATCATTATTATGACATGTAATGAGATTATATGTTTGTCACTATATATTTCAACATTATGTGATGCTCATCTTTATGACAGCAATTTTAAAAGAGGAAATTATGCTATTGTGGGTAAATATTATCATGTAGTAAACATCATTAAAACTTCTATATCATGTATCTCCATACACAAAGAGAATAAGCATGTATGAGTTAGCTTTAAACACAGCTAGTTATGTTCCTAAATACAGTGAAGGGCACTACTTAGAGTTATCTTCCAGAAAGTAAGTTTTCTGTTTTCTTTGCTCTTTGGCTCGTTGTCTTCTTTATTTATTTACTTATTTTTTGATCGTAGGTTCTAGTTTATTCTTTTTGNTGGCTGTCTGTCGCCGGCGGGGGCTGGCGGGCAGCCGGCTATTTCTGTTCCGTCCCTTGTTCTGTGCGCAGTCCTGGCGGTGTCTTATGTTCGAGCTTTTTGCGTGGTAACTGTCCCACAGTCTGGTGTGCTAGCTAGCCTGAGTTAGTTCGCTCCGGTTACGCACGGGCGCTCCGGCCCGATTCTTAAGAAGCGCCGCCGCCCGCGTCTCCCGCGCCTCCTTGCCCCGCCCCCACTTGCTAGTGGCTGATGCAGGCGTCTGCTCTGCCTCTCTGCCGGGGGAATCACTGCCTCGCCGGGCTCGCAACCTGCTGGTCTCAATCACCATTCATTTTTCCTCCCTGCCATGTGCTTCCAAGACTTACCACAGATTCGGCAGTGAGAGTGCTTCCTGGCGTTTGGAAACTTCTCTCCCTTTGAAACTCTTTTCCTGGGACAGGTCTCCCTTCCTGGGACGGAGCTCCCTCCTCACCTCCTTTGTTTCTCTTTTTGTTTTCTGTGTTTTTCCTACCTGTTTTTGAAGACAATGTTCTGCTTTTCTGGATGTCTTTTGTCCTCTGCTTGCATTCAGAAGCTGCCCTGTAGAATTTACCCAGCATTGAGATGTTCTTTTGATGAATTTGTGCGGGAGAAAGTGGACTCTCCGTCCTATTCCTCTGCCATCTTAGGCGCCCCCTCCTTGTTGTCTTCTTTAGCAAAATAAATCGGAAGTTAATTTCATATTCAGGGAAGAAAAAAAAATCTTGGATTGTTTGTTTTCTGTAATGAGACAAGGGGATAATTGTAGTACCATTTTCTGGATGAAAGATATATCACCTTTGTGGGGTTTTCTTTGAATAAAAATCCAGAAGGATCTAGTATTCCAGCAAAACTAACTGCTTTTCTGGATGTCTTTTGTCCTCTGCTTGCATTCAGAAGCTGCCCTGTAGAATTTACCCAGCATTGAGATGTTCTTTTGATGAATTTGTGCGGGAGAAAGTGGACTCTCCGTCCTATTCCTCTGCCATCTTAGGCGCCCCCTCCTTGTTGTCTTCTTTAGCAAAATAAATCGGAAGTTAATTTCATATTCAGGGAAGAAAAAAAAATCTTGGATTGTTTGTTTTCTGTAATGAGACAAGGGGATAATTGTAGTACCATTTTCTGGATGAAAGATATATCACCTTTGTGGGGTTTTCTTTGAATAAAAATCCAGAAGGATCTAGTATTCCAGCAAAACTATGTAAGTAATACTACTCAATTGCAGAGTCTTAAAACTTCAAATAATAATGTAATTTGAATGTCATAATGAACCCTCAAGTACTCACTATCTGGCTTCAACAATGATCAGTATTCTGCTATTTTTTCAACTATAGCTTCACCTATTCCTCATCCATCATGTGATTATTGTTGTGGCAATTTGATGTTAAATTTATTCCATTGAAATGTATAAATATTACTTATGCAATATATATATATATATATATATATATATATATATATATATAACTACCATCCCAATCAAGACACAAAACATTTAAATTACTGTAAAGAATTCCTATATACCCCTTTGCAGCCATTCCTTCCCACATTCTCCCCAAGGAACCACTGATTGGATTTTACTATAGATTAACTTTGCTTCTTTAAGAATTTCATATTAATGGATATTGACCAGTGCATGTGGTTACTAGCCATCTCTATTCATGAAATTTCTATTAATTCTTTACTTCATTTAAAAAGTTTTTATATTATTGAGTTGAGTTTAATAGGCTTCTCTGATGGCTCAGATAGTAAAGAATCTGCTTGCAACTATGGAGACTCAAGTTTGTTTTAGGTCAGGAAGATCCCTTGGTGAAGGAAATGGCTACCCACTCCAGTTTTCTTGCCTGGAGAATTCCATGAACAGAGGAGCCCTGTGAGCTACATTCATGGGGTTGCAAAGAGTTGGGCATGACTGAGTTGAGTTTCATATTATTTATAAGTTCTTTTTTAGAAATGTTTTCCAAATATTACCTGGTAGTGTATGGTTTATATAGAGAAGTCTTTTTAAAAATGTAAGTTTTAAATGATGTCTAAATTTATCAATGTTTTCTTTTATTGTTGTTGCTATTATGTCCTGCCTAAAAATTGTCTCAGGATGAAAAGATACTCTCCTCTGTTTTCTTCATAATGCTTTGTATTTTTGCCTTGGCACTTCTCAAATTAATTCTTATGTTTGGAAGAGGCACTGGTTGAGGTTAAATTTTTTTTTTCCTATGGATACCCAGTTGTTCCAATACCATTTGCTTAAAAGATTTTCCTTGCTCTACTGAATTCTCTTAAAGTGTCATAAAGCAACTCTGGGTCTATTTCTTGTCTCTATTCCAGCAGTTGCCAAACTATGATTCATAGTCATATTTATGTATGTATGACCCAGAGACTGATAATGGTTAATGCATATTTAAAATACTGTCAAGTGAAAAGAAGCAGCAACAGATATCCCACATGTGCTCCACAAAGCCTAAAATATTTACTGTTGGTTCCTTTACAGACTAACTTGGCCATCCTTGATGTAGTCTATCCTACTGATTTATATTGACTCCTTTGCCTATCTCTATTTCTGTTCCTTTTTGGTACAATTAAAGTCAGACAGCATAAAGCCTATAGCTTTAATCTTCCTTTTCAAGACTGTTTTATCTATTCTAGGTTATTTGCATATCCATATAAATTTCTGAGTCAGTTTACTAATTTCTATAATATCGCTGAGATTACAATTAACATTTCATTGAATCTCTAAATACATTGAATAAATTGCCATTTTAACAATATTAAATATTCCATGAACTTGGCACATCTCCCTATTTATGTAGATTTTAGTTTATTTCAACAATATTTTATAATTTTCAATATTGAAATTAAATGTATTTCTAAGTATTAAGTGATCTTAGTGCCAGTATAAATGAAATATTTTATACTTTAATTTTCATTTCATTTTATTTTTAACCTTTCCTTATCATTCACATTTCAGTATTTACCTTGTGTTCTGAGACCATGATAAAATTATTTATAAATTCTAGTATAGACATACTCCAGAGATCATGTGGGTTTGGTTCCAGACCACCACAATAAAGTAAGTATCCCAATAAAGCCAGTCACTCACATCTTTTGGTTTCCCAGTACCTTTAAAAGTTATGCTTACATTATATGGTAGTCTTTTAAGTATCAATAGCATTATGTGTTGCTTAAAAACATTTTATTGCTAAAAAATACTAACAGTTTTCTGAGCCTTCCTTTGTAAAATGTTATAACCTGCTTTGCTGGTGGAGGCTTTGAAATATTGTAAAAGTTATCAAAAATGTCAAAATGGCACCAACAGACTTGTTCAACGCAGGGTTGCCACAAGCTTCCTTCTGTTAAAACATAGTGTCTGTGAAGTTCTATAAAGTAAAGCACAGCAGAACAAGGTATATCTGTAATTATTATTTTAATTTTGTTTTTTTTTCTCCCAGTGTTAGAGAAATGTACTTGACATATATAAATTTAAAGTGTGCAGTATACTGATATGACTTACATATACCGTGAAATAATCATGACATAAGCTTAGTGAACATCCATCATTTTCATGTAGATACAAAGTTTAAAGAAATAGAAAAAAAATTTTCCTTGCTTAGTGAACTCCTAGTATTTACTCTCAACAGCTTTCACATGTAAAATACAGCAGTGTTAATTATACTTATCATGTGTACCTTTTATCCCTAGTATTTATTTATTTTATAACTGGAAGTTTGTATCTTTCAACTGCTTTCATCCATTTTCCCTCTCCCAGTTCCGTGCATCTGGTAACCACGTATCTAACATCTTTTTCTATGTGTGTTTGGTTTTGGTGTATGATTGGTTTACAATACTCTGTTAGTTTATGTTACACAACATAGTGATTTGATATTTATATACTTTTCAAATTGAATACCATGTTAAGTCTTATTACCGCCTATCACTGTATAAGGATATTGCATAATTATAGAATATATTTCCTATACTGTATATTTCAAACCTGTGACTCATTCCTTTTGCAACTGAAAATCTGTGCTTTTAAATCTGTATCTTTCTTCTGCCCAACCTGTCTGTAGTTATTCTGATGATGATTTAAGATGTTGTATATGAATAACCATGTGTCTATAAAAAGGAATAGTTTGTTTCTTACTTTTTGATCTTATGTTTTTTATTTATTCTCGTATTGCACTAGCTGGGATTTCTATCCACCATGCTGAATAGAAATGATGAAATTGGATACTCTTGCCATCTTGTAGGTGTTAGTTGTAGTTGTTGTTTTAGATGTTACTTATCGGATTAGAGAGTTAACTTTTATTTCTGATTTGTTGGTTTTTTAAATATTGAATCAGTGTCTGATTTTAATAAACATATTTTCTATGTTGCTTTGAGTTCTTTTTTCCTCCTTTATTCCATTAATAAGATTTAGTTTATTGTAATTTTAAACTAATCTTGCACTATAAAACCGACTTCATCAAGGGATACTAACCCTTTTATACATAGTTGGGTGTGATTTGCTAATGTTTTTGTAATAATTTTATTATTAAGTAGAGTTGTCCCTAGATAATGAAGATGCTACTCTATATTTATCATTTCTTGATGTATCTTTATCAGGTTGGTATCATAAAGCAAGAAGGATATGTTTCATTTCCCTTCATTTTTAGAAAGAGTTTGTTTATTTCTTAGTCAAGAATTTTATTCTTATGTTTGATAGAATTAACTAGTAAAGTCATCCAGGCTGGAGTTTTCTTTGTGGAATAATTTCAGATAAAGAATTCAATTTCCTTGAAAGATATAGAGTTATTCAGATCTCCTGTTTTGATTTGTCTTTTTCAGTAAATTTTGTTGTCTGAGTCAGATATATTGGTAGAAAAATTTTCACATCAGTCACTTGTTCATCTTTAATGTTTATAGGAGCTCTAGTAATGTTTTTTTCATTCCTGATATAAGTACTTTGAATTATTTTTTATTTTTTATCTGTCTTACTAGTGGTTTATCAATATTATTTTAACTGATAAAATTCTGTTTTTGTTTATTGCCATAACTGTTTGTTTTATATCACATTGATTTCTGTTCTTAGATAAAAGTATTTCTGAGCACTCAGTATACCAGCATTTAGATTTTTGTAAATCAATACTCATAGGCATGCTTGTGCACTGAGAAAGGACTTTGCATATGAAGGAAAAGAACTGGTTGCTAAGACTTTGAGCTGAAATAAATTAAAATATTAGAGCCCTGCTACTAAGGTTGATCTTGAGTGTTCATTGTTCTCTAAGAAGCACTGCAAAACATCTCTTTTTGGTAGTAGGATTATATCAGAGGCTTTACCTTGACCAATAAATTCAAGACTGAAAATAGAGACCACTTGGCTGTTCTTTGTTTCTCAATGACTTTCATCTTCTACTTAAGACTGAACTTCTCCCATGGTCTTGAGAAGCCCTTCCCTCCTCCCCACCCTGTCACTCCCTGCAGTGGGTTTCTTAAGCCTCCTCTTGCCTTGTAAGTGGGCTCTTGTAGTTGAAAATCCCAGGTTGGTACTTGTGAATATACAGGAAACATGGAATTCAGTAAGGTTACATGCTTCAGACATGTAACTCTGGAGTGTTGATTTTCACTTTAAAGACAGCTTACATAGACCAATGTCTTTGTTGTTGTTAGTCTCTAAGTCCTCTCTGCCTCTTTGGAAGCCCATGAACTGCAGCACACCTGGTTTCCCTGTCCTTCATTATCTCCCTGAGTTTGCTCAAACTCATGTCCATTGGGTCAGTGATGCCATCCAACCATCTCAATCCTCTGTCTCCTCCGTCTCCTTTTGCCCGCAGTCTTTCCTAGCATCAGGGTCTTTTCCAATGAGTAAGCTCCTTACATCTGGTGGCCAAAGTATTGGAGCTTCAGCATCAGTCCTTCCAATGAATATTCGATGTTTATTTCCTTTAGAATTGATTAATTGGATCTCCTTTCTGTGCAAGGGGCTCTCAAGAGTCTTCTCCAGCATCACAGTCTGAAGGCATCAATTCTTTGGGGCTCAGCTTTCTCTATGGTCCAACTCTCACTTCCATACACGACCACTAGAAAAAACATACGTTTGACTATATGGACTTTGTCAGCAGAGTGATATCTCTGCTTTAGAGATGGTTGGATGGCATCATCGACTCAATGGATATGAATCTCAGCAAAATCCGGGAAATAGTGAAAGACATGAAGCCTGGCGTGCCGCAGTCCATGGGATCACAAAGAGTCAGACATGACTGAGCAACTGAACAACAACTAGGTTTGTCATAGCTTTTCTTCCAAGAAGCAAACATCTTTTAATTGCATGGATGCATTCATGATTCACAGTGATTTTGGAGACCAAGAAAATAAAATCTGTTACTGATTCCTCTTTTTCCCCATCTATTTGCCATGAAGTGATGGGATTCAATGCCTATCTTAGTTTTTTTTTTTTTTTTAATGTTATGTTTATTTATTTATTTAATTATTTTTTATTTTACTTTATTTTACTTTACAATACCGTATTGGTTTTGCCATACATCAACATGAATGCACCACGGAATGTTATGTTTTAAGCCAGCTGTTTCACTTTCCTCTTTCACCCTCATCAAAAGGCTCTTTAGTTCCTCTTCACTTTCTGCCATTAAAGTGATGTCATCTGTATATCTGAGGTCATTGATATTTCTCCAGCAATCTTGATTGCAGCTTGTGAGTCATCTAGCCTGGCATTTCACATGATGTACTCTGTATATAAGTTAAATAAACAGGGTGACAGCCTTAACATACTCCTTTTCCAATTTGGAACCAGTTCATTCTTCCATGTTCTGATGCTTCTCATCCTGCATACAGGTTTCTCAGGAAACAAGTAAGGTGGTCTGGTATTCCCCTTTTTTTAAGAATTTTTCACAGTTTGTTGTGACCCACAGAGTCAAAGGCTTTAGAGTAGTGAATAAAGCAGAATTAGATGCTTTTTTGGAATTCCCTTGCTTTTTCTCTGATCCAACAGATGTTGGAAATTTGATCTCTGATTTGCCTGCTTTTTCTAAATCCATCTTGCACATCTGGAAGTTCTTGGTTCACGTATTGCTGAAGCTTAGCTTAAAGGATTTTGAGCATAATCTTTCTAGCATGTGAAATGAATGCAATTGTAATGTAGTTTGAACATTCTTTGACATTGTCTTTTTCCACTCTCTAGATTGCTTATATTATGTGTATATGCCAAATAGGCAAGGATTAGAGACATAGGTGAAATATTTAGATATTCTCGACCACCAGATGTTATTTGTAAGAAAGGAATCAGGTTGAATTGAAACATGTTGCTTAGAAAATTCATTCAGCAAATATTTATTGAACACCTATCCTGTGCAAGATTTTCTGAGAGGATGTAATTAGGAAATAAATTAATGCATAGTTACATGATTGTTGGCAATAGTCTATCATGTAAAAATAGTGATATAAAATAAATCTGTTTTATCCTATGTATTTTACCTGTTTTCCCCTTATTTCTTTTCCAATGCGTATACAAATCCATTCTTAGGTTTTTAACCAGTATACTCATGTAATTTGCTTTTCTGTCTTATAATTATGATAAAAATATCTGTGACTTATTATTCAGGTCATTGTTATTTCAAATATCACCATATATTCATTTACTGAATTAAAACACAAAATTTATTGTAACTTGGCTATAACAAATACAAAACATTGCATTTTCATCTTTTCTAAACCTTGTTTTATTTTTTAAACCATACTAAATTTTAGCTTATATGTGAACAAATGCAAAAAATCAATGAATTTTTAGAAAATTTACATAACCTCATTCATATCAGGAAGTAGATAAAAGCCCTGCTCCTGTTCTTTCCAAAATGTTCACTCTTTCTGCCTCAACAATAATAACCGTCTTGATTTCTAATCACAGTTATATTACTTAAATGGAGTCATATATACTCTATGTCTGGCTTCTTTTTTACTCAAAATTATGTTGTAAAATTTATATATGATAATGTATATAACTGCATTCATTTCTTTGTTGTATAAAATCCCCACTATATGATTTTCAAATGAAAATATTCTTTCTGCTGCTGATGTTAAAGTTGTTCCCAGTTTAAAACAAATATAAGTAATCATGCAATGAACATTCTTGTATATGACGTGTGTGTGTGTGTGTGTGTGTGTATGCGTGCGCACGCTCAGTTGTTCCGTTATATCCAATTCTGCATGGCCTGTTGTACATGCCACCTATTTCGGTTGGGTATATACCTGACAATAACACACATGTATCTCTAGATTTGTCTATGCACAGATTTAGTATTTAAAGCCAAACTGTTTCTCAGGATAATTTTCCAAATTTACCCTCTCATTCAGTTCAGTTCATTTCAGTTCAGTCGCTCAGCTGTGTCCGACTCTTTGAGACCCCACAAACCACAGCACGCCAGGCCTCCCTGTCCATCACCAACTCCCAGAGTCCACCCAAACCCATGTCCATCGAGTCGGTGATGCCATCCAACCATCTCATCTTCTGTTGTCCCCTTCTCCTCCTGCCCTCAATCTTTGCCAGCATCAGGGTCTTCTCAGATGACTTCTTTGCATCAAGTGGCCAAGTATTGGAGTTTCAGCTTCAACATCAGTCCTTCCTATGAACACTCAGGACTGATTTCCTTTAGGATGGACTGGTTGGATCTCCTTGCAGTCCAAGGGACTCTCAAGAGTCTTCTCCAACACCACAGTTCAAAGCATCAATTCTTTGGTGCTCAGCTTTCTTTATGGTCCAACTCTCACATCCATACATGACCACTGGAAAAACCATAGCCCTGACTAGATGGACTTTTGTTGGGAAAGTAATGTCTCTGCTTTTTAATATAACAGACCATTCTTATCCTTACTTGTTATAATCAGTCTTTTTAAGGGTAACTAATCTGATAGGTGTCTGTAAGTATATTATTGAGAATTCAATTTTCATTTCTGTGAAAAACAGACCAAACCGCCTTGTATATTTTTTATTGACCATGTAGATACTCTCTTTCACAGGTGTCTATTAAAATGACATTTTTAAAAATGCAAGGGGTTTAGTTTAGTTTTCTGATTGAATTTAATTCTCTCTATGCTCTGGACATAAGACTTTTGTCAGATATATGTTTCATCCCATATTCTGTAACGATTTATTTTTAATTTTTATAGTGCTAACTTTGATACCATTTTTATTTTTGATAAATACTTTATTTTAATGCAGTGTAATTTACCTGTCTTTATATTTAGTGACTTTTCCGCTTAGCAAACTCTCACCTCTTCCAAGATATTGAAAATATTCTCTTAAATTATCACCTGGAAGTGTCATTATTTTATATGCCTAAAACCTAACAGTGCTTTGTGCTTTTGTGAGGTAGCAGTCAAATTTCACTTATCTTAAATATCCATATTCATTGTCTCAGCATCATGAATTTTTTATGATTGAATCTCTTTCTAGACTATATTTTGTTCCCCTCAACTATTTGTCAGGATTGCATCAATACCATGTTGCCTTGATTACTGTAGCTTTAGAATAAATACTGATATCTAATAGTGTAGCCATCCAAAGTAGTTTGTTTTTTTCAAGCTTGTACTTTCATCTAAGTAAATCTTAGATCTGTTTGGCATTTTGAAGTTTTATAAAAATTTTAGGATGAACTCTTCAGTTTCTTCCCATGAAGTGATGGGGCCAGATGCCATGATCTTCATTTTCTGAATGTTGAGCTTTAAGCCAACTTTTTCACTCTCCTCTCTCACTTTCAACAAGAGGCTTTTTAGCTCCTCCTCACTTTCTGCCATAAGGGTGGTGTCATCTGCATATCTGAGGTTATTGATATTTCTCCCAGCAATCTTGATTCCAGCTTGTGTTTCTTCCAGTCCAGCGTTTCTCATGATGTACTCTGCAGAGAAGTTAAATAAGCAGGGTGACAATATACAGCCTTGACGTACTCCTTTTCCTATTTGGAACCAGTCTGTTGTTCCATGTCCAGTTCTAACTGTTGCTTCCTGACCTGCATACAGATTTCTCAAGAGGCAGGTCAGAAACAAACATGCTTTTCGATTCACCCCCAAGAGGAACCACAGACCTGCTCTGAAGTCTGCTAGAGGACCCCAGTCCAAGATGCAGATAGATGGAGAATGTGGACAAATACGCTGCACCTCCCTCAGGCCCTACCCTGCAGGCTACGGTCTCTCCTAACCTTGATTCCCACTCACAAGACCCCGGCCATGGAGAACTGCCCCTCCCACTGTTTCCTGAGTACAGGAAGGGGGGGAAATCACAGCAGTGAAGTGCCACCATCCATCACCGATTTATTGCTTTTCTTAAAAGTACTTGTAATAAACTGAGGCTCTAGAAACGGAAAACTCATTAAGCTGTTTCTCACTCAGGGACCCAGGTGGAAGCAAAAGCACAATAAAAAAAATCAATAAGGACAAGTCCATGGAACAGAGATGGGAGCACTTCATCACAGCACCGAAGGTAACCGTTTGCTCACCACTCTCCCGTCCGTTTACCAGCCCCAACTTGAGGGTGAGGCATTTTTTGCCAGTCTTTTCTCTGATGGGATTTTTTTTTCTAGTTGGTGCTCTGAGTGAAGGGAAATCAGAGCCTGCTGCCGTTGGATGGCTTTTGTGAATGTAATTAAAATGGTTATCTGGGGATTGTAGAAGAAATGCCATTTGGTTAGATACCACTTCATAGAGGAGGGGAGGGGTAGCAGAGGAGCTGCCTAATAAGATGTCACCAGGAGGAAATGGATTCACCGCGCTCTTTAGCTCTATATTTTTAATCAATAACAGTCATTTGTCTTTCTCTCTCTTTTTTAACTCAGAAAATAAGAAATGAGTGATTGAACAGACAGGGCTTTCCACAAACTAGAACGTAGGTCTATTTTTAAGAGAAAATCCAGATTTCTGTTCTTTTCACTCAAGAGTATTCCTAACTCCCAACTCATCCACTTAGCAAACAAGCCCCGTAATAATAATAATAATGGCAGGAGTAGAGTGCTTAAGGCAGTTGAGAGAACACACAATGAGATTTTTGTTGAACCCTTGCACCAGCCCACAGAATGGAAATAATGTTGGTTTCTGCCCATTTCTCAACATTAGCAAAGAACCCCAGGAAACAATACACAGTCTCATTTTGAAAATGTTAAAATGCTGTGCATTATTGTGGTTATGTAGTTTTTAGAAGCCACTCTGTAAACGGAATTACAATGGGCCAGTTTCTGTGCTAAAGAAGCTCTTTAGGTGTATTAGCCAGTCCTGTCCTCCTGATTACTCCATAAACACTATACTTATTTCCAGGTAGTAGATCATAAAGTTGGGGCTCAGAGAGGTTAAGTAATTTGCATGAAGCCATGCAGAGCCAAGAGTTACCTAATCCTGGGTCTATTTATTAAACACCAAGCTTTTCAAAAGCATGTTTCCTCTGGCATCGTGATTATCATCGCCCCTCAGGAAGTTTCACCGTTTTTTTGCTTTTTCATCAGAGCACTCTACATCTGAGAAGTAGAGCCTTTGTTTCTATCACTGAAAGTTGCTATGGAGTACCATGTGCATCTGTCTCCAGAGATGCACAGGAAAAGCGGCAGAAGCCACGAACCTTTAAAAAAAAATGTCCTTCAGGAATATTGACAACTATAGTTGGGGGAGGGGTGAGTGAATCAGTGCACTTGAACTCCGAGTTGAATCCCTCCCGGGCAAGGTTGTGGGTCACACTCTAGGCTGCAGTGTGGTCTGTCCTGCGGGTGGGGAAGCACTGAATCAGGAGTCAGGAGACCTAGTGTAGCCACTGTGACCCAGTTCCCTGCATGGCGTCGAAGAAGTCCCTTCCTCTCTATTGACCTCAGTTTCTCCACCTGCAGAATAAGGACTTTGAAAGAGAGGCTCCAGTCAACTTCCACAGCAATCAATATTCTTCTTTATGTGTAGAGCTTATCAGTGCCAGGGCAGTGATCCTCAAAAGCTGGGGAAATTGCATAAATGAAAAGATTAGGCTGGGTAATATAGTAGGGAGTGGGGAGGTCTATGGCAAACAAGAATTCTCTTGCACAGCTAAAGGAAACAACCTCTGCCTAGCTCTACTCATTTCACCATGTGAAAATGGGATAGAGCTTATCATTTTCAAGAGAGAACAGTAACTCAGTACTTCATATGAACATATCCCCAGTTTGTAGAATTCTGAGCAGTTAAACATGTCTCCCCATGGGCCACCAGTTTGAAACCCCTGCTTCTAAGAAAGTATAAAAAAACCTTTTCCTTGTTTTGCCAAAAAGCAGTCATTCCTGGTTGGAAACACGGCAGCCAATTAACACCACTCCTTGAGTGAAATACCAGACACAGAAGAAGCATGTGGGGATTTAAGTCAATTCAGGGAGAGTCAGTTCAATAAAGGGCAAGCAGGATGCCGAATCTGCCTGTCACACCTCCCCCCACACACATTTTATTCTTCTGCCACTCTCAATTAATCAGAAGTGTCAGCCCTTCACTTTGGATTTCCTGGCTGTGACTGTTAATTGAATTTTAATTAATGGCAACTTTAAGAGCACAGAATGAAATCCTAATGCAAGAAGATGTGCACAGAACTCTGTGTGTGGAAAGCTCTTCGGTGATCATCCCAGCCCATCCTCTCTGTTGTACAGATGAGGGAGTGGAGGTAGGGGAATGACCTGCTCCAGGCAAGTCCCCGAGCTCTGGGTCCAATGCTCATTGCAAGACTCCAGGCTGCCCTGGTGACACAATCTGTCCAGTCTTCAAAAATGACATTGATGTAAAAGAGTCTTGTTTCCAGAATCAAGAATTCATGTTGTGCCTGGTGAGTCAGGAAGAGCTGACTTCTACAGGTATTATCACAGAGCTCTGATGTTCTCTCTCCCTAGCTGGGGCAGGGAGCAGAGGAGCCCTCTGATGGTCTGGCAAGCTCTTGTCCAGTTGCGGTGCCGTGGCAAAGGGGACACTGCATCAGGCTGCTTATTTATCAAAGCGGAGAGCATGTCAGCTTTGGGCATTTGCTTTTTCTTTATCTCAGTCACTTTGTAACTTCATCTACTTCCTTGGAGATCTGGTTAAACCCAGTTCGAACTCTAGGTCCCCAGGCTATCACATTCTGAAACATTCCATCACTTGTGTGGCATTTCCCTGAAGATTTGTTGAGGGAGATGGTGTTCACAGGGAGACGTCACATCTTAAGACCCACAGCCTCTTCCTATCTCTCTTCCCCGACCTTTTCCTTGCCTTGTGTAATGGAGAAATCCCTTTCCTCTTCCGGAGCATGGAGGTTCTGTTGCAGGAAGGGGGACCCCTTCCAGGGCCAGAAACTGGGCTCTTGTCTAACACTCAGAAATGAATTGTCCTAGGAGACACATGTGCTGACAAAGCAAGAGATTTTATTGGGAAAGGGCACCCGGGTGGAGAGCAGTAGGATAAGAAAACCCAGGAGAACTGCTCTGCGACGTGGCTGGCAGTCTCAGGTTTTATGGTGATGGGATTAGTTTCCGGGTGGTCTTTGGCCAATCATTCTAATTCAGAGTCTTTCCTGATGGCGCACGCATCGCTCAGCCAAGATGGATGCTAGCAAGAGGGATTCTGGGAATGGACGGACACAAGGTTTCTCCTTTCAACCTTTCCCGAACTCTTCCGGTTGGTGGTGACTTATTAGTTCTGTATTCCTCATCAGGATCTCCTGTCAGAAAACAACTGATGCAAATGGTTACCATGGTGACTGGCCAGGGTGGGTGGTTTCAATCAGTGTGCTTCCCCTAACAGTTCCACCTACACTCAGGGCCCCTGAAGTAGTGATAGCTTACTGTGAATGGTGAAGAAGAATTGGCTTCGGGACCGGGGTCCCGGATTGATCACTCAAGAGATTTTGTATTTTTAAAGTATAAAAAGGAACAGAGAAAGCTTCTGACACAGACATCAGAAGGGGAACAGAGAGTGCCCCCCTTGCTAGTCTAAGCAAGGGAGTTATATACTTTTTTAATTAGTTATTACAATAAATCAAAAGAATGTCTCAAGGTTGTAAAGATCTTACTAGACCCACTCCCATAATTTACATTTTAAGATAACAGGATTAGCCAGAAGGTTTTCAGGAAGGAGAAACTGTCCTCAACCAGGATACATTGTTGTTATATAATCCTTCAGTTCAGTCAGTTCAGTCGCGCAGTCGTGTCCGACTCTCTGTGACCCCATGAATCGCAGCACGCCAGGCCTCCCTGTCCATCACCAACTCCCGGAGTTCACTCAGACTTATGAGTCTGTGATGCCATCCAGCCATCTCATCCTCGGTCGTCCCCTTCTCCTCCTGCCCCCAATCCCTCCCAGCATCAGGGTCTTTTCCAATGAGTCAACTCTCCGCATGAAGTGGCCAAAGTACTGGAGTTTCAGCTTTAGCCTCATTCCTTCCAAAGAACACCCAGGACTGATCTCCTTTAGAATGGACTGGTTGGATCTCCTTGTAGTCCATGGGACTCTCAAGAGTCTTCTCCAACACCACAGTTCAAAAGCATCAATTCTTTGGTGCTCAGCCTTCTTCACAGTCCAATTCTCACATCCATACATGACCACAGGAAAAACCATAGCCTTGACTAGATGGACCTTTGTTGGCAAAGTAATGTCTCTGCTTTTGAATATGCTATCTAGGTTGGTCATAACTTTCCTTCCAAGGAGTAAGTGTCTTTTAATTTCATGGCTGCACTCATGATCTACAGTGATTTTGGAGCCCAGAAAAATAAAGTCTGACACTGTTTCCACTCTGATGGGACAGGATGCCATGATCTTCGTTTTCTGAATGTTGAGTTTTAAGCCAACTTGACTCTCTTAGTAGCCAAGCAAAAAATAACTTCTGATTACACACTATGGACTCCCTGAGATGAGGACAGTGATTTTGGAGCCCAGAAAAATAAAGTCTGACACTGTTTCCACTCTGATGGGACAGGATGCCATGATCTTCGTTTTCTGAATGTTGAGTTTTAAGCCAACTTGACTCTCTTAGTAGCCAAGCAAAAAATAACTTCTGATTACACACTATGGACTCCCTGAGATGAGGCCTGCTGAAAGCCACCCTCTCCACGCTGTTAGACATTGATCAGACATTGTGTGTCTTCAGGTGTGCTTCTCCTTATCTTCTTCCCTAGGGCATCTCAAGCTATGAGTTTCAGTCAAAGAAGATCTCAGACTGCCCTCCAAGGGCTTTCTTTTCAAATGTTCTCAAATGAAATTGTTTCTATTTTAATGGAGTGTAAACTGTAGCCATGAATTTGGCAATAAGGAGCTCATGATCTGAGCCACAGTCAGCTCCTGGTCTTGTTTTTGCTGACTGTATAGAGCTTCTCCATCTTTGGCTGCAAAGAATATAATCAATCTGATTTTGGTGTTGACCATCTGGTGATGTCCATCTGTAGAGTCTTCTCTTGTGTTGTTAAAAGAGGGTGTTTGCTATGACCAGTGCATTTTCCTGACAAAACTCTATTAGTCTTTGCCCTGCTTCATTCCGCATTTCAAGGCCAAATTTGCCTGTTACTCCAGGTGTTTCTTGACTCCCTACTTTTGCATTCCAGTCCTCTATAATGAAAAGGACATCTTTTTTGGGTGTTAGTTCTAAAAGGTCTTGTAGGTCTTCATAGAACTGTTCAACTTCAGCTTCTTCAGCGTTACTGGTTGGGGCATAGACTTGGGGATTACCATGATATTGAATGATTTGCCTTGGAAACGAACAGAGATCATTCTGTCATTTTTGAGATTGCATCCAAGTACTGCATTTCGGNTCTGGACCTAACAGAAGCAGAAGATATTAAGAAGAGGTGGCAAGAATACACGGAAGAACTGTACAAAAAAGATCTTCACGACCCAGATAATCATGATGATGTGATGACTAATCTAGAGCCAGACATCTTGGAATGTGAAGTCAAGTGGGCCTTAGAAAGCATCACTACGAACAAAGCAAAACCTTAGCTATGCTAATCTCCTGAGATGCTACCCAGCCCTGGTTCTCATTCTTCATGTTGATCATGTGAACCATCTGGCAGCATTTTCATAATAAATTAAGCAGAGTCGATTTCCATCTATGTTTCTGCTTCCTGGTCCATGACTTTCTTTTCTTCCATTTCCAAACCCTTTACCATTTGACTGTATAATTGTTATCTTTTTGAACTAATATACAAATTAATCAAAATATCTTCACTGCTTCTTTCTAATTTGTATAACAAAATTTTAGTCATAATTTTCAGATAGAGATATGTGGTGAGTTTGTTTCAGGAAATTATTAAATAAGCAAGAGATTAAGTCACAGTTGAATATGCCTTAAGAATTCTATATTTGCAATATAATTTTCTTCTCATTTCAGAAGGAAAAGTGTGATTAACTAAACAAGTAAATTTTTATTCACTTGACTTATTAATAAGTAAACATGGAAGCATTATTTAAGATAAAGGCCATTGACTCACATATCAGAAGCAGCAAAGACTCTGCTGTACAAGCACACGTACTGTAAGACATGTACATAGTTTTACTGAAAGTAAGTGTTCCTCTACAAAATTGTCAATTTCCAAATGTCAGAAATTTTGAAGAAAGAAGAAAATGAATGATTCTTCAATTAAAAACCCCACATGAAGCAAAAGAATTTGTTAGTTCAATATGACACTTATAGACATCTTGAGAAATATTCAGTAAATTTAGAGAAGTTCCACTAGATATTTCAGAACCCCTTACTGCATATCTCTCTCATTAAAAGCAAAGGGAAATCATTATTTAAAATGACATTTTTCCCCAATAATTAAAACTAAAATCTTACCTTTAATAACATTTAACTGTACTTTATTTTTTAATAAACATTATCTCTTGGTAGGTAAAAAATTCCAAAGTTATATCAGCTAGACAAAAAGGCAAATGTCTTTTTTCATTAACATTCTAATTACTCTGCCCAATTAATATTGGACTTAGCTATGTGAGTTGCTTTGGTTATGCAAAGTGAGTGAATGCAAAGTATGATGGAGAAAATTCTTTGAACACTTGAGTGGCTGGGCTCAATTACTAGCTATCTTATTTATACCATGAGAACCACATGGCTGAAACAGGGACTGTTTCTTCCACCTAAATTCTCAAATGAAAAAGACATATGAAAAAAGAACAGAGTTGTCACTGACCAGCAGTGGACTGATGTTGACTTGTAATGACAGCAACCAATGTAACTTCATTATATAGCAACTTTGTTGTTATAACAACTGATTTTGAGAAATGCTTATTGTACATCATAACCTAATGCAAGCTAATACATGTGGTACTGGCCCTCGTTGTGATTCACCCTACCTATCGGAACAGGTAATTCTATGTATTATCTTTCTAAAAAATTAATAATAATGAGAGGAAGTGTCTGAATCACAGTCAGATACCAACAGAATTCCAACAGAATTCCAGTTATTTATTCTGGGTAGAACAGATTAGATCACATACTATTCGTGAATTAGGTGAGGTGTATGGAATGAGATACTTATTTTAAGCCTACATACTCCATTCCTGGCATGTAGTATGAAATTCTCTAAAACTGCAAGGACCTTGGAATCAGAATTGAGGCTTACCAGAAACTGAGAAGGGGAAAATAATTATCAGAAGATAGTTAACAAATATTTGTTACACTATGAAGTAAGGTATTCTTAAATGCCTCTTTTAAACAATATTGAAACATTTAAAGAAAATGTATGTATAGTTTATATTTGAAAATGTTTAAAACAAAGAAATGTAATTTAGATTACTGGTCATTAAATGACTCATTAGTCATCTGTATTATGACTGTACTGATTTCTATAAGAGTAAAGAAATGAAATTTTATAAGGGCAAAATGACATATAATATTCAAACAATATATACTATTAATACATATACATCATGCACTATGTCTATTTCACTTTATTTACAATATTAGGCAGAATAGGAGCATATTTTTTTATACTTTTAAGTTTAATAGACATTGAGCGAGATTTTTAACTACATATGAAAATGAATAAGTATAGTCAGAAGAAGTAGTTGGCAGAACATATTACACAAACTTAAAGAACTGAATGTGTCCCAGAAATAAGTAATGGTAAATCAGATGAGGTACCAATAAGGATGGAAAGGGATCCAGATGTAGGTGGCAACAGTGAAAGCTACTAGAAAAGTAGCTGTCTTTTTCTCCTACAAGGATTATAAGCTGGGAATACCAACTTTGGATGAATTTGAAAGTTACTTTTCCCGTATAATATATCACATCAGATTATTTTTCCTCTTTCTATAGATGATGAAAATCTTGCTAAAAGATGGAGTCATATCAATGACATATATAATTATCTTACATATTTCTAAAAGCTTATAATTTTAAAGGAACCTATTACTAGAAAAAAGGAAGAGGGGTATCATTAATACAGACTTTCAGGATAACTTTTTCGAATTTTACTGCGTAGGATAAAATCAAAACAGAATTATTGTGATAATGCTTCTCCATCCTTCAAAAAAATGCCCTCAGTAAAACTATTAGTAAAAATGAGTGTAGTTACATCATCTACTGTGAAGACACAGTTGCAGCAACAATGCTTTTTTGTTGTTGTTTCAACAAAACTAAAGAAAAATTATTTGGCAAGAGGTGGAAAGAGTGGGCAAGTGATTTTTTTTAATATATTTTTTTTTACCTTTGGGGATTAGGTGAATTCATAAAAGTGAAAAGACAAATGCAACAGGTAATAGATGCCTATTGTTGAAGATGCTGTTATAATGCTTTGAAGAGACTACCTTTCTATAAGTAAGCTTCTGAGTCATGATTACTTGAAATCAGCTCCCATATCCAGAACGAATCAAAAATCTTCAGGTTTCTCTTCCCCCATAAATATTGCTCCTTCTTTATCATCTTTCTCTTCTTAAAGATTTCTTTCTTGGTATCATTAAAAAAACAAACAAAAAAAAATCTGTGCAAGGTTGTTTTCTTTTAGGTAGGGTGAAGTCTCACTTGAGACCAAGAATGCCATGTTGAACTCCAAGTGCTATAATACAAAACCTGGCAAAAGCCAGGATATAGTTTTTTTTTAATTCCTGAAGTTGCAAAAGGCACTACTAACATAGAAAACAATGTGAGTGCTGCCCCTTAGGTTGAGGGGATACTGGTATTGTTTTGGGCATATTAAGTGAGCTCCTGAAAACCCTAGGGTCCAATGGAATACATGGGCAGTAAGACCCTAGTTTCACCACCGCCCTCTTTCTTACAGTACAAGTAATAAAGACTGGGGTAAGGACAAAAGCCACTGGCAAAATGTTACATCATAAATCTGATACTTTACTCCCTTCTGTTTTGCCCTGTGCCTATTGCTTTCCTACTTTTGTCTCTATATATAAAAGACAAAAGGAAAAAGCAGCAGGTCATTCTGCTGAATAATGGAAAATGTATATATTACATTGACAGAGAAAAGAGATTGAGAAGTGTAGCCTACAAAATGACCATTTTGTTCTGTAGTTTCAATTTATAGATGAGAAAACCGAGGCCAAAACAAAATCAGAAATCACAGACTAAGATTTTAGGTGTCTAACCAGATTCAACTAGGAAAGCCCTAATCCATTTTATTTTAAAATGCTTCCAAAAGGATTCCTTAATACAAGATTCTCATTGTCCATTATGAGACTGTCTTCCACCCAAGTCAAAGCATGCTTGCCTCATCAGAAGAAATTCTGAAAGATGTAATTTTACTTAGAAATATGAAAGCAAATAGCAGAAGAAACATCTAAAGGATATATATCTTCTTTTCCTACTTGGAAATATTCCTTTTACTGGTTACCTTAGAAACTAGAATTTGCATGATACTTAATTCATTAATAACCAAATACATTCTACCACCTTGATTCTCCTCAAAGACAACATAAGAACTGTAGATCATTTTATTTTCATTTAAGACCCCATCGTCAGATTCACATTTTATTGATTACGTGTATTTTAATCTAACTTTAACCACAAAAACACATTCATCATTGTTTTACATGGTCATTATTCATTTTTTTAACTTGCTTTTGTCTTCATTTCTGGGATTACATCCTTTAGAATTTCTTTTGATGAGGCAAGCATGCTTTGGCTTGAGTTTGAAGACAGTCTCATGCTGAACAATGAGAAACTTGTATGCAGAAAGACTTTTCTGGGAAGCATTTAAAATAAAATATATGGCTACTTTATTGATTTTAGATTCTATTAACTGACTTTTATGTTATCTCATCACATTCACATCATTACCACACAATTTCCCCTTCTTTCCTCCTTATTTTCTACCGAATATGTTATACTATAGTTCTTGGATCAATTATTCATATTTAACATTATTATGACTATATGAGTAATGTTAGTTGCTTATCAAAGTTTACTGAAATCTCATTTCCTTTCTGTCTAATTTTATGTCCTATTTCTAGAGTAAGCAATGGCTTTGTGCGGTTCTCAATTTATCTCATTCTTCAGAAAAAAAAATGAAAGCAATTGGTTCTGGAGAATGAGAAACAAGGATAGGCAAGAGCAAGGTTGAATTTCAAAACATTTAACAAGCAATTTCAAACCATTTAAAACCAATTAATCTAATATCCAATAGTCTCTGTCCATCAACAACCAGTAAAGCCATACCAGTGTGTCCCCACTAAACATCAGCCACGAGAAGGCTGATCTGGAAGCTAACTAAAGGCTGGGGAGATTGCCATCACTTTGTTCTAAGCCTGAGTACTATCTGACTTTTTAAATGATACATATGGACTATGTCAAATAAAATTAATTTAAAAGATAAATATAATAATTTAAAAGATAAATACATTTGATTATATTTAGTCCTTTAAACTTAACAGATCAATTAGAAGGTAAGAATTCATTATGCGACATATATGCCCAAGATAAAATGCTAGCAAGTGTTTGGAACAAGAGTCCATGAGGGGGAAACTGTTCCTCCTGTGTAACAGGATTGCTTAGTTTCTAACAAACACATACTTTGCATCTACTTAGAGCCAGAGTCTGAAAAACATAAAGAATCAGATTCTTCTAGGCAAAGTGAATTGAATTAAATAGATAAGGCAGTTTCCCATTTAAGGAAACTGTTAAGTAATTGTCACCTATTAGATGTTAATTTTCAACAGGTGCTATTTAAATGTAGCATCATCCTTATATTTAATAAGGTCTCTGAGTTGAATGGAGAAGGCAACAGCAATCCCACTCCAGTCCTCTTACCTGGAAAATCCCACAGACGGAGGAGCCTGGTGGGCCGCAGTCCATGGGGTTGCTAAGAGTCGGACACGACTAAGCGACTTCACTTTCACTTTCATGCATTGGAGAAGGAAATGGCAACCCACGCCAGTGTTCTTGCCTGGAGAATCCCAGGGGCAGAGGAGCCTCGTGGGCTGCCGTCTATGGGGTCACACAGAGTAGGACACGACTGAAGAGACTTAGCAGCAGCAGCTGAGTTGAAAGTCCCTCTGCCAAATTTTATACCAGTTCTTTTCAGCTGTGTTGAGTTACTACACATTCCCCAAAACAAATAAAAATAGGCATGCTATTTAGTAATTGTAAGGAGTACTACATTATCATTCCTAATTTCCCTCCAAAAATCATTTCTGTCAATGATTCTATTTCAACTAAGATGAATAGGAAGCAAGAGCATTACATTTAAACATCAGGCTCCTGACAAACTGGTTGGGACTGAAGCTGAGATTAAATCATGAAACAATAAAATAGAGGGAAAGTGTCTTCCTTTCTGTGGTGTACAAATGTACACAAGTGAAAGTCGCTCAGTCTTGTCTGACTCTTTGTGACCCCATGGGCTATAGAGTCCATGGAACTCTCCAGGCCAGAATACTGGAGTGGGAAGCCTTTCCCTTCTTCAGTGGATCTTCTCAACCCAGGACTCCAACCAAGGTCTCCTACATTGCAGGATTCTTGACTGACTGAGCTATTCAGGGTACATAAAAGACAAGCCAGTAGTCTTTCTGAACACCGAATTCTTAAAGTAATTACAGAGTTCTATGAATGCAGGAAATTTTACAGGTTCTCAATAAAAAAAGAGTGTTTGTTTGTTTTTCTTCCCTAAGAGGGTTATCAAAGGGAATTCTTCTCCTTATCTTTTGGAGTTTTAGGGCAAAAGCTTGAGGGAAGACTTAGGAAGAAAAACTCAGAAATATAAAAGGTAAAATTGGACATTGGAAATATGGAATTTGCTATAGAAAAATATTAAACACTGTCAAGAAATAAATAGAAGTAAACTAGCATTTATGCATGAGTTACAGAGTAATACAAAACCATTAACCATTAAATTATTTTATTCAATTCAATCGATTTTTAAAAGAAGGATTGGAGTTAGAAAATGGCACAATTCTGCCCTTATAATACATATAATCTAAATGTGAAGACAGACATAAAAGCAAATAATTATTTTTAAAACCTAATATTTATGGCTCTGTGGTTAATTTTGTCTGCGGTTGGATCAGGGATGACTTTACTTCACCTAAATTTGAAATATGTATAACTGATCATTAAGTAGAGATGAGAAGAGGCATATGGAACAGCAAGAGGATCAAATTGCACAGAAAATTGAAGGAAGTATAAATAGCAGACATGGTAAGAATTTATGAATACCTTTGTTTGGAGAGCATACATTTGTTGCAGTTTTCTGATATTACTCAATTTGATAAATAACCTATTCTATTTAAATTATGGCTCCAGCTGATGTTTACCTGTGCTCTATATTTTGTAAGGAATCAACACTTGCACCCCAAATAGAAATCCTATTACCTAAACTTGTATAGTGATATTCCCTCCTCCCTGACTATATCCATGCAACCACCAACAAACACTAACACACTACCTCAAAATAGAGGTATGTGCCTTCAGAGGGAGGGGACATATATATATATATATACCTATGGCTGATGCATGTTGATGTTTGGCAGAAACCAACAAAATTCTGTAAAGCAATTATCCCTAAACTAAAAAATAAATTTTAAAAAATAGTGATAACAATAAAAACAAAAAGAAACCTTTTAAATGTGGGCAGAAACCTTTACAAATTTTCTTCCTTTAACTGTTAGAAGCACATGCTTGCTATCAGAAACGTTTATAAATGTTCTTTCTTTTTCTATCTTGTACCTACATGTACCATATTATCAAAATATAACATGAACCAAGCAAAACTAAATTTGTAAGTTAGTTCTTTTCGACCACATCAACCAAGAAATAATTATTGTCCTCAGTGCATTACAATGCTATTTCAGAGATCTTTGTAAAAATACAAAAATGTAATCCATTGGAATAAATTTTGAGAAGGCCTGATTGCTCAGGTAGCATAGATAAATAAAGACGTAAAGACTATATATTTGGTCATAATTTTCAACCTCTTAGAAAATGGAAATCCTTTTTTGAGTATGTAAGAAGATATATAAAAGGTGTGTACAATGCCTGTATGTTCTCATGACTCTATTTGTTATCATGTTGGTCTCTCTGCCTCAACATAAAGAAAGCGTATTAGTTGCCGTCATGTCCAACTCTTTGTGACCCCCATGGACTATAGTCTGCCAGGCTTCTCTATCCATGGAATTTTCCAGGCAAGAATACTGGAGTAGGTAGCCATTCCCTTCTCCAGGGGATCTTCCTGAACCAGGGATCGAATCCGGGTCCCTTGCATAGCAGGCAGATTCTTAACCATCTGAGCCACCAGGGAAGCCTACGGCAACATGGTACAGCCAATATTTATAATTTCACATGATAATTCTCTTGAGTTATATCTATAGTGCCAATAAATCTAAACTGTCAATAAAAATTTAACAGTGTTTGGAGAAGCCTATGTTGGCTATTTCTTAGATAAAGAAAAACCAGGTGACTTCCATCTTCCCAACATTTCATAGATGAATTTCCAGTCTTTGCCTCTGTGACCTTGTTCTCATAATTAAGGTCCTACAGAGCTCATATGTATAACTATAATTATAATTATATAATGTGATAATTTTAACATATATCCAGATTCTGAATTATGGAAACTGTTCCTCCTTCAACAGTTACTCTTAATTATAAACTTTCTGAGTCACTCATGTTCTCTAAATGTTTTCAATACTAGTGACCCCAAATTTGAAATCCAAATATTTGACAATCTTGGCATCTGAAGTGCCTTCCAAAATAACCATATGTGTATTCACTCTGGCTCTGAGGGGAAAATATATCAATCATTACTGATCATTATACTAGGAATTTCCAGCTATGGAAGTAACAAATGGACATAACAACCTTTAAATCAAAACATATTCATATCTACAACATCTGAACAAATTATGAATATACATATTTTAAACAAAGCTTAAGAAAGTAAAAACGTTTCTAATATTTTAAATATGGAATCAGATCAACAATTTTTCATCCAGATTGTCAAACATTTGCCAAAATTTTCTAGATAACTGCACAATTGATTTCATATAAAGGCAAGTAATGACTATGTCAACTTATATTAATTTGTGAGCTGGTATTTATCCAAATTATCCTTACTATAAAATAACTTTCAAATATAAGGAAAAGAAGTACATTGTTTTTGTTTCATTAACTCATTTATGGATGTTTGCTCTGACAAAGCAAAGAACAAAATAAGCTTTAAACCATAAATCACCTATTCATTATCAGCTATCTACAGAAATATTTGTATTTTATATTCTAAATAATCATGCTCTCATCTAAAATCATATGAGAATTAGAAACATAAAAACCCTTGCCAAAATCTGATCAGGTGCATTAGGATAACAATGTCAGTCACAATATTTAGCAGGTTGAGACAGAAAGGATTTACCTCCCTGACCAGAGAGGATCAACAGACTGTAACTCTCAACTTCCTCTAAGCCATCCAAGGCTAGTGTTACCAAAGCTTTCCCACTCTCTCATCCACAATCAATATAATAGAAAATATGACACTTAAAGAAACTTTCTAGTAATGTAGTCCCACAGGTATTTAACTGGTCTTTCCTATATAAAGAAATTAAACATCATTTAAAATTGAACTATAACACTTTTAAAGGAAAACAAAAAAAACACTTTAAAATATTGAAATTTATTCCAGATGCCATGGTCCAGGAAACTTAGTGGTTAATATTTTTTTAAGATATCAAATATTATAGAAAAGGGCTAGAAATAACTGATACCATAACATACTTTTAGAAGGAAATGACTAAAAGTAAGTAATGTTACCAAAGGAATCAAGGAATCCTAAATTTAATTATGAGCACAAACTTGCAGTGAGGTTCAGGATCATTTTTATATGGTTATTTTACTGGAGTTTATAACTAAAATGCCCATTATGTTCTACCCTGTTAGCACAGGGATATAATAAAGAAGACAGGCCCCATGCCCTCAAGAAAATTTTCATCCATGAATCTCATCATTTCCACATGGCAAAAACTAAAAAACTGTTAATACCAGAGAAACCTCCACACTACAACATTGTGACTTTTATTTCCCAATGACAAAGGAGTTATTCTTGATTAATAGGAAGAGGAAGAAAGGAAGAAGAGAGGAGAGGAAGCAAGAGAGAAGAAGTGAATAGAGAAGTCAGGGAAGGGAAGGGAGAAAAGGGGAGGAGTGGATAAAAACTTCACCTATTAAATAAGGAACTATGCTGCCAAGTTTTACGGGAAATTTGTAGTGAAATCTGTAAATAACAATGTTTGCTTTTATTGACTTTTCTAGATCAGGCATCCCCCAAACATGGTAAACTCCAAAAAGATACCGTAAAAGACATCTACAAATTTGTTTTTTAAAGAGTTATGAGTTATAAAATATAAAATGAGGTATAAAATATTGCTAAGCTGTTCAAACACATATTTATACAAAATTTAAAGTTTAAATAACCTGAAAGATCTTTTATCACACTTAAATTCATCATTAAAGAAAATAGGAAACCACTGATTTATCTCACATCTTTTAAACAACTTTAAGAATGTAAGATTATATTTTTAATAAAGAGTTTAGCAAAAAAAGTATGAATTCTTCTAAAGAAGCAAAATTTGAGAGGAGAATGTTACTTAAAATTCTCAATGACTTTAGGGTAATATTTAAAATATTTTTATACTAATTAAAACTTTTATAAAGTAACAAAATGTTTCTCTTAATTGAAAATATATTTTAGTTTTCCATTGTGACTAAATTATTGAAAAGCCACTTTACTATAATTAAATACAATCTTTTTCTTATTGAGGTACATTTGAAGTACAATATAAGTTTCAGCTAAGCAACATAGTGATTTATATTTTAAAGGTTTATTCCATTATAGTTATAAAACATAAGTTATATACCCTGTGTTGTAGTATATATTCTTATAGCTTATTTCTTTTATATACAGTAGTTTGGGCCTTTTAATTCCACATTCCTACATTACCCTTTCTCCCTTCCCTCTGCCCACTATTGTAAATAGTGCTGCTAAGAACACTAGGGTTGTTCCTAAAGTAGTGCTTTTTTAAAAATAAAAACACAGTACTGGAATTGCTAGGTCATATGGTAGTTCTATTTTTAGTTTTTGAGGGACCTGCATACTGGTTTTCCACAGTGGTTGCACCAATCTACATTCCCACCGAAAGGGTACCAAGATTCCTTTGCACCTGCATCCTGGACATCATTTGTTACTTTGGTCTTTTTGATGATAGCCACTCTGCCAGTTGTGAAGTGATATCTCACTGTGGTTTTAATTAGCATTAATCTGGTGATTAAAGATGTTGAGCATCTTCTCATGTGCCTGTGGGCCATCTGCATGTCTTCTTTAGAAAAATGTCTCTCCAGGTCTTCAGTTCATTTTTTGTTTGGCAGTTTATTTTTTTGATGTTGCATTGAATGAGCTGTCTATATAATATATATTAGCTATTAAATCTTATTGGTCATACAATTTGTAAATATTTTCTTCCATTCAATAGGTTGTCTTTTTGTCTGTCAATGGTTTCCTTTATTGTGCAAAACTTTTCAGTTTAATTAGATTCTGTTTGTTTCTTATTTCCTTTGCTTTAGGAGACAGACCCAAAAAGATACTGTGATGATTTGTGCCAAAAAGTGTTTTACTCAAGTTTTCTTCCAGGAGTTTTAAGGTTTCTGCTCTTATATTTAACTTTTTATCATTTTGAGTTTATTTTTCTATATGATGTTACAAAATACTTTAGTATTACTGTTTGATATAAAACTGTCCAGTTTTCCTAAAAACACTTACTGAAGAGACTACTCTTCTCCATTGTAAATTCTTGCCTCCAATGTTGCAGATTAGCTAACCATAAATCCATGGGTCTATTCTGGGACTCTATTCTGTCCCATTGCTCTACATGTCCCATCTTTGTGCTAGTACTGTATTTACATATTAATTTTTCTCTGTAATTTTTAATATAATAAGAAGTTAGGGAGCATGATTCTATCGGTTCTGTTCTTTCTCAGGATTGTTTTGGCTTGTTCTTCAGCCCCTAAGTCATGTCCAACATTTGAGAGCCCATGGACTGCAGCATCCCAGGTTTCCCTGTTTCTCCACTATCTCCTGCAGTTTGCTCAAACTCATGCCCACTAAGTTGGTGATGCTATCCTCTGTTGCCCCCTTCTCCTCCTGCCATCAATCTTTCCCAGCATTAGGGATTTTTCCAGTGATCAGCCCTTCGCATCAGGTGACCAATGTATTGGAGTTTCAGCTTCAGCATCATCCTTCTAATGAATATTCAGGGTAGATTTCCTTTGAAATTGACAGGTTTGATCTCCTTGCAGACAAAGGAACTCTCAAGAGTCTTCTCCAGCACGGCAATTCAAAAGCACCAATTTTTAGCAGCTCAGCTTCCCTACAGTCCAACTCTCACATCCATCCATGGCTACTGGAAAAACCATAGTTTTGACTATAGGGACTTTTGTTGGCAAAGTAATACCTCTGCTTTTTAATACACTGTCTGGCCCTGTCAGAACTTTTCTTCCAAGAAGCAAGCATCTTTTAATTTCATAGCTTCAATCGACATTCACTTTGAAGCCAAAGAAAATAAAGTCTGTCACTGCTTCCACTTTTTCCCCATCTATTTGCCCTGAAGTGATAGGAACAGATACTATGATCTTAGTTTTTTTAATGTTGAATTTTAAGCTAGCTTTTTAACTCTCCTCTTTCACCCTTATCATAGGCTCTTTAGTTCCTCTTTGCTTTCTGCCACTAGAGTCGTATCATCTGCATATCTGAGGTTACTGATATTTTTCCTGGTAATCTTATTTCCAGTCTGTGATTTATCTAGCCCAGCATTTCACATGATGTACTCTGAATATAACTTAAATAAGCAGGGTGACAATGTACAGACTTGCTGTATTCCTTCCTAATTTTGAAACAGTCCGTTGTTCCATGTCCAGTTCTAACTGTTGCTTCTTGACCCACATAAAGGTTTCTTAGGACACAGTTAAAGTGGTCTGGTATTCCCATCTCTTTAAGAATTTTCCAGTTTGTTGTGATCCACACAGTCAAAGGCTTTCACATCATCAATGAAGCAGAAGTAGATGTCTTCTGGAATTCCTTTGTTTTACCTATGATCCAATGAATGTTGGCAGTTTGATCTCTGGCTCCTCTGCCTTTTCTAAATCCAACTTGTACATTTGGAAGTTCTAGGTTCACATATTGCTGAAGGTTAGCTTGAAGGATTTTGAGCATAACCTTACTAGCATATGAAATGAGAAATATTGCGTGCTAGTTTGAATATTCTTTGTCATTGCCCTTCTTTGTGATTGGAATGAAAACTGACCTTTTCTAGTCCTGTGGCTACTGCTGAGTTTTCCAAATTTGCTGGCATACTGAGTGCAGCACTTTAACAGCATCATCTTTTAGGATTTAAAATAGTTCAACTGGAATTCCATCACCTCCACTAGCTTTGTTCATAGGCAAGCTTCCTAAGGCCCACTTGATATCACTCTTTAGGATGTCTGGCTCTAGGTGAGTGACCACACCATCATGGTTATCCAAGTCATTTTTCTTTGGGATGGCTTTGGTCATTTACTGCCTCCTGTACAATGTTATGAACTTCAGTCCATAGTTCTTCAGGCACTCTGTCTACCAGATCTTATCCCTTGAAACTATTCATCACATTCACTGTGGGATGTGATCCCCAAAAGGGATTCGATTTGGGTCATACCTGAATGACCTAGTGGTTTTCACTACTTCTTCAATTTAAGCCTAAATTTTGCAGTTCAGTTCAGTTCAGTCGCGCAGTCGTGTCCGACTCTTTGCGACCCCATGAATCGAGTACGCCAGGCCTCCCTGTCCATCACCAACTCCCGGAGTTCACTCAGACTCACGTCCATTGAGTCTGTGATGCCATCCAGCCATCTCATCCTCGGTCGTCCCTTTCTCCTCCTGCCCCCAATCCCTCCCAGCATCAGGGTCTTTTCAAGACAATGAGTCAACTCTTCGCATAAGGTGCTCAAAGTACTGGAGCTTCAGTTTTAGCATCATTCCTTCCAAAGAAATCCCAGGGTTGATCTCCTTCAGAATGGACTGGTTGGATCTCCTTGCAGTCCAAGGGACTCTCAAGAGTCTTCTCCAACACCACAGTTCAAAAGCATCAATTCTTCTGCGCTCAGCCTTCTTCACAGTCCAACTCTCACATCCATACATGACCACAGGAAAAACCATAGCCTTGACTAGACGGACCTTAGTCGGCAAAGTAATGTCTCTGCTTTTGAATATACTATCTAGGTTGGTCATAACTTTTCTTCCAAGGAGTAAGCGCCTTTTAATTTCATGGCTGCAGTCACCATCTGCAGTGATTTTGGAGCCCAAAAAAACAAAGTCTGACACTGTTTCTACTGTTTCCCCATCTATTTCCCATGAAGTGATGGGGCCAGATGCCATGATCTTCGTTTTCTGAATGTTGAGCTTTAAGCCAACTTTTTCACTCTCCTCTTTCACTTTCAACAAGAGGCTTTTTAGCTCCTCCTCACTTTCTGCCATAAGGGTGGTGTCATCTGCATATCTGAGGTTATTGATATTTCTCCCGGCAATCTTGATTCCAGCTTGTGTTTCTTCCAGTCCAGCGTTTCTCATGATGTACTCTGCATATAAGTTAAATAAGCAGGGTGACAATATACAGCCTTGACGTACTCCTTTTCCTATTTGGAACCAGTCTGTTGTTCCATGTCCAGTTCTAACTGTTGCTTCCTGACCTGCATACAGATTTCTCAAGAGGCAGGTCAGGAAGCATGACCTGAACCATAGTCAACTCCAGGTCATGTTTTTGCTGACTGTATAGAGATTCTCCATCTTCAGTTGCAAATAATATAATCAATCTAAGTTCAGTATTGACCATTTGGCAATGTCCATGTGTACAGTCATCTCCTCTGTTGTTGGTAAAGGGTGCTTCCTATGATCAGTGTGTTCTCTTGATGAAACTCTGTTAGCCTTTGCCCTGCTTCATTTTGGACTCCAAGGTCAAACTTGCCTTGGAGTAACAAGGCAAGTAACAGTTACCTGGAGTAACAGTTACCTGGAGTAACTGTTAACTTCCTACTTTGGCATTCCAATCTCCTATGATAAAAATGACATCTTTTTTTGGTGTTCATTCTAGAAAGTCTTGTAGGTCTTCATAGACCTGATCAACTTCAGCTTCTCTACTATTAGTGGTTGGGGTATTATTGGATTACTGTGATGTTGAATGGTTTGCCTTGGAAACAAACCAAGATCATTCTGTCATTTTTGAGACTGTACTCAAGGACTGCATTTTGGACTCTCTTGTGACTATGAGGGTTGCTCCATTTCTTCTAAGGGATTTTTGCCTACAGTAGTAGATATCATGGTCATCTGAATTAAATTTTCCCATTCTAGTCCTTTTTAGTTCACAGATTCCTATGATATCAATATTTACTCTTACCATCTCCTATTTGATCACACTCAATTTACCTTGGTGGCTCAGACAGTAAAGCGTCTGCCTACAATGCGGGAGGCCCGGATTCAATCCCTGGGTTGGGAAGATCTCCTGGAAAAGGAAATGGCAACTCCCTCCAGTATTCTTGCCTGGAAAAACTCATAGACAGAGAAGCCTGGTAGCTACAGTCCATGGGATCACAAAGAGCTGGAAACAATGAGAGATTTCACTTCACTTTCAATTTAGGTTGATTAATGGATCTAACTCTCAGCCCCTGACCTCGGGCATGGGGTAGCTCTTTTGGTTACTGCCCCTGACCTCGGGCTTGCAATGCCAAAGAATGCTCAAACTAACGCACAATTGCACTCATCACACATGCTAATAAAGTAATACTTAAAATTCTCTGAGCCAGGCTTCAGCAATACATGAACTGTGAACTTCCAGATGTTCAAGCTGGTTTTAGAAAAGGCAGAGGAACCAGAGATCAAACTGCCAACATCTCCTAGATCATCGAAAAAGCAAGAGAGTTCCAGGAAAATATCTATTTCTGCTTTATTGACTATGCCAAAGCCTTTGACTGTGTGGATCACAATAAACTGTGGAAAATTCGGAAAGAGATGGATATACCAGACCACCTGAGCTGCCTCTTGAGAAACCTGTATGCAGGTCAGGAAGCAACAGTTAGAACTGGACATGGAACAGGAGACTGCTTCCAAATAGGAAAAGGAGTACGTCAAGGCTGTACACTGTCACCCTGCTTATTTAACTTCTATGCAGAGTACATCATGAGAAACGCTGGGCTGGAAGAAGCACAAGCTGGAATCAAGATTGCCAGGAGAAATAACAATAACCTCAGATATGCAAATGACACCACCCTTATGGCAAAAAGAGAAAAAGAGAAGAGGAACTGAAAAGCCTCTTGTTGAAAGTCAAAGAGGAGAGTGAAAAGGTTGGCTTAAAGCTCAACATTCAGAAAAGGAAGATCATAGCATCTGGTCCCATCACTTCATGGGAAATAGATGGGGAAACAGTGGCTGACTTTATTTTGGGGGGCTCTAAGATCACTGCAGATGGTGACTGCAGCCATAGCTGTATACTGTCACCCTGCTTATTTAACTTCTATGCAGAGTACATCATGAGAAACGCTGGGCTGGAAGAAGCACAAGCTGGAATCAAGATTGCCAGGAGAAATAACAATAACCTCAGATATGCAAATGACACCACCCTTATGGCAAAAAGAGAAAAAGAGAAGAGGAACTGAAAAGCCTCTTGTTGAAAGTCAAAGAGGAGAGTGAAAAGGTTGGCTTAAAGCTCAACATTCAGAAAAGGAAGATCATAGCATCTGGTCCCATCACTTCATGGGAAATAGATGGGGAAACAGTGGCTGACTTTATTTTGGGGGGCTCTAAGATCACTGCAGATGGTGACTGCAGCCATGAAATTAAAAGACGCTTACTCCTTGGAAGAAAAGTTATGACCAACCTAGATACCATATTCAAAAGCAGAGACATTACTTTGTCAACAAAGGTCCATCTAGTCAAGGCTATGGTTTTTCCAGTGGTCATGTATGGATGTGAGAGTTGGACTGTGAAGAAAGCTGAGCACTGAAGAATTGATGCTTTTGAACTGTGGTGTTGGAGAAGACTCTTGAGAGTTCCTTGGTCTGCAAGGAGATCCAACCAGTCTATTCTGAAGGAGATCAGTCCTTCGTGTTCACTGGAAAGACTGAACCTCAATACTTTGGCCACCTCATGTGAAGAGTTGACTCACTGGAAAAGACACTGATGTTGGGAGGGATTTGGGGCAGTAGGAGAAGGGGACGACAGAGGATAAATTGGCTGGATCGAAAAAGCAAGAGAGTTCCAGGAAAACATCTATTTCTGCTTTATTGACTATGCCAAAGCCTTTGACTGTGTGGATCACAATAAACTGTGGACACCACCAACTCTATGGACATGAGTCTGAGTAAACTCCAGGAGTTGGTGATGGACGGGAGGCCTGGCGTGCTGCGATTCATGGGGTCACAAAGAGCAGACATGACTGAGTGACTGAACTGAACTGAATGAATCTAACATTCCAGATTCCTATGCAATATTGTTCTTTACAGCATCAGACTTTTTACAATCAGACACATCCACAAATGAGCATCATTTCTGCTCTGGACAAGCCCCTTTATTCTTTTCAGAGCTATTAGTAATTGCCCTATGTTCTTCCCCAGTAGCATATTGGAGGCCTTCCAACCTGGAGGGTTCCTCTTGTGGTATCATGTCTTTTTGGTATTTCATACTGTTCATGGGGTTCTCGGGACAACAATACTGGAGTGGTTTGCCATTCTCTCCTCCAGTGAAGCGCGTTTTGTCAAAACACTTCACTATGACCTCTCCGTCTTGCGTGACTCTGTATAGCATGGCTCATAGCTTCATTGGGTTATGCATTCCTCTTTGCCATAATAAGGCTGTGATCCATGAAAGTGAAAGTGTCAGTCTCTCAGTCATATCCAACTCTTTGCGACCCCATGGTCTGTCCATGGAATTCTTCAGGCAAGAATAGTGGAGTGGGTTGCCATTTCCTTCTCCAGGGGATCTTCCCAAGCCAGGAATCAAACCCAGGTCTCCTGCATTGCAGGTAGATTCTTCACTGACTGAGCTATGAGGGAAGATCACAAATATTATAATTAATTGTTCAAGTTCCACAAAAAATGCCATTGGTATTTTTATAAGGAGTGCACTGATCTGTAGATCACCGTGGGTAGAATAGTCTTTCAATGATATTAAATCTTCCAATTCATAAGATGGTATATATTTCTATCTGTTTGTCTAGTCTTCAGTTTCTTCATCAGTGTCTTATAGGTTTCTGAGTACACGTCTTTCACCTCCTTAGATTTACTCTCCTAGCTATTAAATATTTAATCTCTTTCATGAAATTGTAAATGACGTTGTTTCCTTAATTTTTCTAACAGTTTGCTGTTAGTATATAGAACTGCAACAATTTTTGTATATTAATTCTGTATCCTTCAATTTTCCAAAATTCATTGATGAGCATTTGATGCTGTCTTAGACTTTTCAATGTATAGTACCATGGCATCTGCAAACAGTAGCAGTTTTAATTTTTACTTTTGAATTTAGATTCCTTTTATTTCCTTGTATGATTGCTGTAGCTAGGACATCCAGTACTATGCAGAATAAAAGTGGCAAGAGTGGGCATCCTTGTCTTGTTCCTGAACTTAGAAGAAATGCTTTCAGTTTTCATCATTGAATATAATGATGTATGGCTAGCTATGGGCTTGCCATACATGGTCTTTATTATATTGAGGTATGTTCTTTCTATGACCACTTGCTGGAGAGTTTAAATCATAAATGGATGCTGAATTTTGCCAAAAGCTTTTCTGCATCTCTTGAGATACAGTTTTTATTTTTGAATTTATTAAAATGGTTCATCACATTCATTTATCACAGGAGGAGATAAATATGGTTTATCACAGGAGGAGAAGGGAGGGCATCCTTGTCTTGTTCCTGAACTTAGAAGAAATGCTTTCAGTTTTCATCATTGAATATAATGATGTATGGCTAGCTATGGGCTTGCCATACATGGTCTTTATTATATTGAGGTATGTTCTTTCTATGACCACTTGCTGGAGAGTTTAAATCATAAATGGATGCTGAATTTTGCCAAAAGCTTTTCTGCATCTCTTGAGATACAGTTTTTATTTTTGAATTTATTAAAATGGTTCATCACATTCATTTATCACAGGAGGAGATAAATATGGTTTATCACAGGAGGAGAAGGGGACAATAGAGGAAGAGATGGTTGGATGGCATCACAGATTGAATAAACATGAGTTTGAGAAAACTTCAGAAGATGGTAAAGGACAGGGAAGCCTGGTATGTTGCAGTCCATGGGGTCACAAAGGACGTGAATGAGCGACTAAACAACAACATCACATCGATCGATTTGCAGACATTGAAAAATCCTTACATACATAAAATAAATCCTACCTGAGCATGATGTATGATCCTTTGGATATACACATAGATTTGATTTGCTGATATTTTGTTAAGGATTCTTGAATCTATGTTTATCAGTGATATTGGCTTGTAATTATCTTTTTTGTAATATCTTTGATTGTGGTTTCAGGGTGATGGAGGCCTTTTAGAGTTTGAAAATATTCCTTCTTCTGTACTTTTCTGTGATAGTTTAAGAAGGAAAGGGGTTAACTCTTTTCTAAAATGCTTGGTAGAATTCACCTGTGAGGCTATACAGTCCTGGGCTTTTGTTTGTTGGTAGCTTTTAAAGTACTGAATCAATGTCATCATCAAATCTGAACAAGAGCCTTGTCGAGTAGATTATTTATGGTTTCAGGTTTTCCCCTTTCATCACTTTAAACAATTGTACCACACCTTTCTGGCCTTCATAGTTTCTTCTGAAAAGTAAGCCTATAAATACCCTTGTGGGCATTCCCTTGTATGTAACGTATTGCTTTTCTTGTGTTACTTCTTAATATTGTCTCTTTATCTTTAATTTTTGCCTTTTTAATGATAATATGTCTTGGTGTGAAACTCTTTGGGTTTATCTTTTTTAAGAAACTCTGTGCTTCCTCGGCCTGTACTTATGTTCCTTTTCACTGGCTAGGGAATTTATGTTGTTCAGTTGCTTAGTCGTGTCCAACTCTTTGTGACCCCGTGGACTGCAGGACACCAGGCTTCCTGTCCTTCACCATCTCCTGAACCTTACTCAAACTCATGTCCATTGAGTCAGCAATGCCATCCAACCATCTCATTCTTGGAATTTTTAGCCATTATTTATTTAGATAAATTCTTTATCCCTATCTCTATCTCTTCTCTTTTCGGGACTCCTATATTGCATATATTTCTATACTTGATATTGTCCCAAAGGTCTCAAAATGTACTTTTTTATTCTTTTTTTTTCTTTTCTGTTCAGCATCACTGATTTCTTCTACTCTGTCTTCCAACTCACTGACGCATTCCTCTGTACATTTAGTCTACTGTTGATTCCTTCTAGTGTACTTTTCACTAAGTTGCTGTAAACTTCATCTCTGTTGGGTTGTTCTTTACATTTTCTAACTCTGTTAAATACGTCTAACTTTCTTGCTCTGTACATCCATTCTTCTCATGAGAACTTTGATTATCTTTACAATAACTATGCTGAACTCCTCCTTGGTACATCGCCCACCTCTACTTCACTTAATTCTTCTTATGGGGTTTTATCTTTTTCCTTTGTTTCTAATATGCTCCTCTGTCACCTCATTTTGCCTGAGTTTCTATTTTTATCTATCGGGTAAGTTGATTATGGCGGCTGCAATGACGCGCAGAGCGTGGCCGAGATGAGCTACCCCACATCTGAGGTCAGGGGCAGAAATCAGGAGAACCCACAATAACCTGTGGAAAATTCTTCAAGAGATGGGAATACCAGTCCACCTGACCTGCCTCTTGAGAAACCTTATGCAGGTCAGGAAGCAACAGTANTGATGGACAGGGAGGCCTGGCATACTGCGATTCATGGGGTCGCAAAGAGTCGGACACGACTGCGCGACTGAACTGAACTTCAGTTTCTTTAAAATCACTAATATATTCATTGGTACTGCATCAAATATATTAAATAATTTGAGTCAATTTTAACATCTTAAAACATTCAGTTTTCCAACACATTAATATTATATATCCCTCCAATTTTTAAATTTCTTTAATTTCTCCTGTACAGATTTTATTGATTATTATTTGTACATTGTTTGGAGGCATTAAACATATTTTAAAAAGTGAATCCTAGGTTAATATTTTTTGAAACTATTTTGAGTAGTATCAGTGGTAACATTTAGTTTTTCTTTTTGCTGTTAGAATAAAGAGTTTTTTATGAGGTGTTTAATATTCATATTTATGATTTTATAATTCTTATTGAAAATGCTATTAGCCTAAAATGACTTTTTTCCCAAATATAGTTTTCTCATTTTCCTTGCCTTAAATATCTCATTTTCTCCCCCCAAGTTCATATAAAATTTTTCTTGCAAGATGATGTTCAAGCCATTATTTTGGATTCTATGCCATTGATACAAAAAAGCCTTCAAGGAGAATGACCATCTAGAGTTCAAGTTTTTATACAAAGTAAAGCCTTGGACAGCAAAGAGATCCAACCAGTCCATTTTGAAGGAGATCAGCCCGGGGATTTCTTTGGAAGGAATGATGCTAAAGCTGAACTCCAGTACTTTGGCCACCTCATACGAAGAGTTGACTCATTGGAAAAGACCCTGATGCTGGGAGGGATTGGGGGCAGGAGGAGAAGGGGACAACCAAGGATGAGATGGCTGGATGGCATCACAGACTCAATGGACGTGAGTCTGAGTGAACTCCAGGAGTTGGTGATGGACAGGGAGGCCTGGCGTGCTGCGATTCATGGTGTCACAAAGAGTCAGATAAGACTGAGCGACTGAACTAACTAACTAAAGCTTTAACATAAAGCAGAGATGGAAAGAATCTATAAAAACCAGAAAATATTCTAAGAACTAATGACACTTCATTTTTCACAATGATGACTAAATGTTGTTAACTGCTCAATTATCAATTGTTTCAGATATACATGTCTTACACTGAAAATGACTGAATACTTTTAAGACCAAATTATCATTAACAAGAGTTCACTATGTATACCCACTTTCTACAAACCATGTTAAATAAATGCATGACCTCTGTAAGAATAGGTAGAGGAATTTAACTAACTTTTAGTTGTATGGAATGTGCTTTCTCTCTCTCATACTCTCATTTTATTTTGGTGACTTTTTGCTGGCAGATACCTAGAAAAAACATGGACTCAAATTCAATTTTGTTTGTTTTCATGCCCTTTGTCATGAGAACAATACTTTGATGATGAATAAATAATTATTTTTTACTCTGTAAGGATAAGAAATTATACTAGATACACACTGTAGCCTTATGGAGGGAGCTGGAAGAATAAATTTTACCAGATATTAATGTCTGATGCATAACCACAGCCTAACTGGTATAATGATCAAAATTTTGACTTGAACCAAGGATCACTTATAAAGTCATCTTTTTTGATACATATCACATAGTGAGAATAGTGAAATATTTTCACATAGTGAATATACATGTATAAGGGAAAATCTTTTCTTAAAAATAAAATTATGTTTATATAGTTGCATATAACTCAACCATTTTGAAGCAAAAGACAAGAGTTGTTGTTTTTGTTTTTACATTCTAAGATTAAATTAATGGGAAAATGCTGAAGAAAGGTGGACGGTGTTCCATGTGATAAGGTCACTGTGTTAGCTAATTCTTGACTTTGTGGGTTAGGTTCCTCCTTTCCCACAAGACTAAAATGGTTACGAGGTCCTTGAGAAAGAATTTCCTGTGTTAGAAAACTGTCAAGAGGTTCTGAGTTAAGATTTACCTGGCAAAGAGACAGAGAAAGAATTTATGAAGGAAAGTTATCTGAAGTAAATGTTCAAAAAAGATCTAGGGGTATGCAATTAGGAAGAAACCTGTCTATGGTTTATTCACCTGAGGGAAATGAGAATATTAAAGTTATATTGGTCAGTTTGACTTTTTTTGAGTTTCAGAAGCAATTATTGAGTAATGCAGAGAAACACATAATATTGCAGAAGGTGCTTAGTCTCTCAGGTGTGTCTGACTCTTTGTGACCCCTTGGACTGTAGCCCACCAGGCTCCTCTGTCTACTGGCATTCTCCAGGCAAGAATACTGGAGTGGGTTGCCCTGCCCTCCTCCAGGGGATCTTCCCAACCCGAGGATCAAACCCAGGTTTCCCACACTGCAGGCAGATTTTTTACTGTCTGAGCCACCAGGGAAGCCCATATTGCAGAATAAAATTATGTAAAAATATGTAAGAAAAATATGAGGTAAAAAAACACAAAACACTAGTACATAAATTCTTCTCCTTCCTCTTTTAGATATGTGAACCTCTTCCATTATAGGCAAATCTGAGAAGAACATATTGGAAAAGTGGCTTCACAGAACCATACTTAGATTTAGATTATCTTTTAATTAAAACTATACTTTGAACCCTGAACATCACCTTTATCAGTCTAAGGATTCCTTAATTTTTTTTTAGAATAAATCTGTGTTTTCATAAAAAAATATTTCAAGGTATAATCTTCCTTTGTCCTACTTTGTATTTGTATATTAATTACAAGAATTTGTAAATAATTACAAAAGTGACTTTCTCAATATATTTCATGTCAAATTCTAATAGGGAAACTTATTTTAAGAATGATAATCAAATGCACCAAAAGAACATTGCTAAAAAGAGAATGAACTGTAAAGTCTATGTAAACAACATTGCTCTTTCAGCAGGAAAATACTAAATATATACATTGGTTCTGTGAGAACCATTTGAAAAATGACTCCTCTCTATACAAAGACACACACAATGTCATATCCATCTACACTCATGTGTTGAACATTTGTATGCTAAAACATATTATTTGTCTTTAAAGGGCTTAATAAATCATCATAAGCATAATTACATACATGGAAAGTAGAATATTCATGTATCATTAAAAGCAACATAAGAGTATATTGTATATAGCCATGTTCTCAAGTATGGAGCACAAGCTGAAATCAAGATTGCTAGGAGAAATATCAATGACCTCAGATATGCAGATGACACCAACCTTGTGGCAGAAAGTGAAGAAGAATTAAAGAGCCTCTTGAAAGTAAGAGAGGAGAGTGGAAAAGCTGACTTAAAACTTAACATTCAAACAACTAAGATCATAGCATCCGGTCCCATCACTTCATGACAAAAGTAGATGAGGAAACAATAGAAAAACAGACTTTATTTTGGGGGGGCTCCAAAATCACTGCAGATGTTGACTGCAGCCATGAAATTAAGACACTTGCTCCTTGGAAGAAAAGCTGTGACCAACCTAGACAGAGTATTAAAAAGCAGAACATCTAGTCAAAGCTATGGTTTTTCTAGTAGTCATGTATGGAGGTAAGAGTTGGACTGTAAAGAAAGCTGAGTGCCAAAGAATTGATGCTTTTGAACTGTGGTGTTAGAGAAAAATCTTAAGAATCCCTTTTGATATCATAAGTGAAACGAGTCGCCGGTCTAGGTTTGATGCAGGATGCAGGATGCTTGGGACTGATGCACGGGGATAATCCAGAGAGAGGGTGTGGGGCGGGAGGGGGGAGGTGGGGGTCTTGTAACATGTATGATATCATAAGTGAAACGAATCGCCGGTCTAGGTTTGATGCAGGATGCAGGATGCTTGGGACTGATGCACGGGGATAATCCAGAGAGAGGGTGTGGGGCGGGATGGGGGAGGTGGGGGTCGGGATTGGGAGTTCATGTACACTCGTGGTTGATTCATGTCAATGTATAACAAAACAAATACAGTATTGTAAAGCAAAACAAACTAAAATATAAAACATTAATTTTAAAAAAATAAAAATAACTCAAGAAAAAAAAAAAAAAGAATCTCTTGGACTGCAAGGAGATCCAACCAGCCCATCCTAAAGGAAATTAGTCCTGAATATTCATTGGAAGGACTGATGCTGAAGCTGAAACTCTAATACTTTGACCACCTGATGCTAAGAACTGACTCCTTGGAAAAGACCCTAATGCTGGGAAAGATTAAAGGCAGGAGGAGAAGGGGACAACAGGATCAAATGGTTGGATGGCATCGCTGACTTGATGGGCATGAGTTTGAGCAAGTTCCAGGAGTTCGTGATGGACAAGGAAGACTGGCGTGCTGCCATCAATGGGGTTGCAAATAGTCAGATATGACTGAACGACTGACTGGATTGATTCTCAAGAATATCTGTGTGTGATAGTCACAAAATATTTAAAAGCAATATTTTTTCTGCTATTTATGTGTACTACTAAGAATTATGTATTTCATATAATGTAATATATATAATACTATCATATATTGAAATAATCATGTAAAGATTAATATAATTTATTGGAGTAATTCTATGTATTAACACCAGACTTTAGTTTCTATACAGGCTAAGATTAAGGCAAAATTATTATATATTTAAAATTTTTTTTCCTTATAATCTGTTCATTTGTTATCCTTTTTTGCTGCAACTGTTTTCTGTTGCTGACTTGTACTGATAGTATATCTAGGCTCTAGATCTGCTTCCCCATATTTTCATTTTATTTTTAAAAATCCCTCTTCTTTCTTCCACCTACTTCTTTCCATCCTTCTTCCTTTTTCTTTACTTTTCTCCCATTCTAGAACATGCATTAAGCCATACTGTACAAGTGTAATACTAGAGGAATGCAACATGTTTTCGAATAGTTCTTCCCAACAAATTGTGCAACCTAGAAACTAATATCTCATGCATATTGATAGGTGTATTTTTCTTATTTATTTTTAATTAATTTTTATTTTTCAGTTTGTTTTGCTTTACAATACTGTATTCGTTTTGCTATACATTGACATGAATCAGCCACGAGTGTACATGAACTCCCAATCCCGACTCCCACCTCCGCCGTCCCACCCCACACCATCACTCTGGACTATCCCCGTGCTTCAGTACCAAGCATCCTACATCCTGTATCAAACCTAGACCGGCGATTCATTTCACTTATGATATCATACATGTTGCACTGCCATTTTCCCAAATCATCCCTCCCTCTCCCTCTCCCACAGAGTCCAAAAGGCTGTTCTATGCATCTGTGTCTCTTTTGCTGTCTCGCGTACAGCTTTATCATTACCATCTTTCTAAATTCCATATATATGTGTAAGTATAATGTATTGGTGTTTTTCTTTCTGGCTTACTTCACTCTGTATAATTGCTCCAGCTTCATCCACCTCATTAGAACTGATTCAAATGTATTCTTTTTAATGGCTGAGTAATACTCCATTGTGTATATGTACCACCGCTTTCTTATCCACTCATCTGCTGATGGACATCTAGGTTGCTTCCATGTCCTGGCTATTATAAACAGTGCCGCAATGAACATTGGGGTACACGTGTCTCTTTCAATTCTGGTTTCCTTGGTGTGTATGCCCAGCAGTGGGATCGCTGGATCATAAGGCAGTTCTATTGGCAATTTTTTAAGGAATCTCCACACTGTTCTCCATAGTGGCTGTACCAATTTGCATTCCCACCAACAGTGGAAGAGGGTTCCCTTTTCTCCACACCCTCTCCAGCATTTATTGCTTGTTGACTTTTGGATCGTAGCCATTCTGCTGGTGTGAAATGGTACCTCATTGTGGTTTTGATTTGCATTTCTCTGATAATGAGTGATGTTGAATATATTAATAATGAGAGCACTAAGAATTGCTTTTATGGGTTACTTGTGTCTCCAATGCAAGAGAGCTCTTTATACTGAGAATATGATACTAAGCTTGATGGAGAAAGCAATATGTGTGGATCACAAATGATGGCTATTGTTCTAATGTCTTGAAATAAGAAAATACAGGTTATGTTTTAAAACAAAGGGAAGAACCTAAGATTTTATAAAGTTTATAGCATTTATGTGAAGGAAATAAAACTTGAAAAATAGATTGACGGTGCATGTTCTGAGTGACAGCTTCTGCTTTATCCCTGTCTCCTAAAATTCACCTCGGAATCTGATATTTTTCTGTGCTCCATTTTGTTCAGTTCTTACTGTTTCACTATTTTTCATTCAGTTTTCTGAGTCTCTTATTCTGCAAATAATATGTTAAATGTTAAGAACTTGACAGTATGTCCTAGTGATATTATCTGTATTTTACTAGAAATATTCCTGAGAAAGAAATTTAATCACTTAACACAGTTGTTCATAAGATAGGCGTTTCAATTTTTTAGTATAATAATTAAGGAGACTGCTCTATTACCCCATCCATTAGTTGTATAAGTTGCCTATTTTTATCTAGCACTTACTTACTTGTTCTGACTTCATTGTTCTAGTGTAATTAGGGAAGAGAGTAGACTCCCAATTTGCATGCAGTGAGGCTGATATTATATAGATTTTAAATATACAGAATAAATCAGGCTTTCAGAGTGCCTGAATCTACATTCAAAAGTAAATGAGCCGAACATTTTTTTGTGTTTAAGAATAATATCCCTTAAATTATTAATGAAATTACTCTCAGAACTCAAAACTTATATGTCAAGAATTTCAATCACATATTGATGATAAAAAGCTATGATATACTTGTCTTAGCTGTACTGTGGCTGGATCAGAATCTTTTTCATTTTGCAAAAGTACAATTTTTTGACAGATATCCATTACATTTTATAAGGACACTGGGACAAGAGGAAAAACTTAGCATGCTGTCATTATTTTTGTATTTTAAAAAAGTCAGTTTGTTTTGTATATATTAATAATGAGAGCACTAAGAATTGCTTTTATGGGTTACTTGTGTCTCCAATGCAAGAGAGCTCTTTATACTGAGAATATGATACTAAGCTTGATGGAGAAAGCAATATGTGTGGATCACAAATGATGGCTATTGTTCTAATGTCTTGAAATAAGAAAATACAGGTTATGTTTTAAAACAAAGGGAAGAACCTAAGATTTTATAAAGTTTATAGCATTTATGTGAAGGAAATAAAACTTGAAAAATAGATTGACGGTGCATGTTCTGAGTGACAGCTTCTGCTTTATCCTGTCTCCTAAAATTCACCTCGGAATCTGATATTTTTCTGTGCTCCATTTTGTTCAGTTCTTACTGTTTCACTATTTTTCATTCAGTTTTCTGAGTCTCTTATTCTGCAAATAATATGTTAAATGTTAAGAACTTGACAGTATGTCCTAGTGATATTATCTGTATTTTACTAGAAATATTCCTGAGAAAGAAATTTAATCACTTAACACAGTTGTTCATAAGATAGGCGTTTCAATTTTTTAGTATAATAATTAAGGAGACTGCTCTATTACCCCATCCATTAGTTGTATAAGTTGCCTATTTTTATCTAGCACTTACTTACTTGTTCTGACTTCATTGTTCTAGTGTAATTAGGGAAGAGAGTAGACTCCCAATTTGCATGCAGTGAGGCTGATATTATATAGATTTTAAATATACAGAATAAATCAGGCTTTCAGAGTGCCTGAATCTACATTCAAAAGTAAATGAGCCGAACATTTTTTTGTGTTTAAGAATAATATCCCTTAAATTATTAATGAAATTACTCTCAGAACTCAAAACTTATATGTCAAGAATTTCAATCACATATTGATGATAAAAAGCTATGATATACTTGTCTTAGCTGTACTGTGGCTGGATCAGAATCTTTTTCATTTTGCAAAAGTACAATTTTTTGACAGATATCTCATTACATTTTATAAGGACACTGGGACAAGAGGAAAAACTTAGCATGCTGTCATTATTTTTGTATTTTAAAAAAGTCAGTTTGGAGAACATGTGAGGTTACAGAACTAAAGAAGATTGATATTTTTATAAAGTTGTTAAATTCATATAGGAAAAAGAAAAGATATCTTAATTTCCACCTTCTGATGTTTCCTCCTTCCTTTCAGCCTAGTCAAAACTTTTAAGATAACAGCAAGATTAGAAACATGCCCTGAGTCTTCACTGTTATGTTGAGGAAGTGATCACTGGGACAAGAGGAAAAACTTAGCATGCTGTCATTATTTTTGTATTTTAAAAAAGTCAGTTTGGAGAACATGTGAGGTTACAGAACTAAAGAAGATTGATATTTTTATAAAGTTGTTAAATTCATATAGGAAAAAGAAAAGATATCTTAATTTCCACCTTCTGATGTTTCCTCCTTCCTTTCAGCCTAGTCAAAACTTTTAAGATAACAGCAAGATTAGAAACATGCCCTGAGTCTTCACTGTTATGTTGAGGAAGTGAGAATTCCATTCATGTCTTTTCATGCGTAGGCACATTGCCATCCGTGTTGGCATTCACAATATTTTCTTTTTAATGAAAAGAAGTTTTGCTTTCTTCATCTGTGAGCATTCTCTCTCTCTCTCTCTCTCTCTCTCTCTCTCTCTCTCTCTCCCTTCCTCTCTTTCCATATGCATTTGTATGTTTGTATATATATCAGCTGTGACACGTGTAGCCTCATAATCTGGTATACTTAAAACACTTCATGTTCAGGTATAGATTTAAGGCTTAGATAGAGGGAATTTTGTACTATTATTATTAGTTTTTCATTACTGGATGAGTTATTTAGCTTGAAGGTAAAAGAGAGGGGTTTTAAAATGGAATGTAAGCCACTGGGTCCAGAGTTCTAGTGATGGACTTTTAAACTATAATGATAGCAATGATGTTCATCCATACCTCAGATGTTAAGCAGAAATAGGAGATGAGGAAAATGTGTGAAATTTAAGAGCAGTAGAGGACTGTTTATCACTGAATATTTGCAAAGCAAATGAGAGAGACCCACTTACCGTGTAGAATTATTTCCTAACATCTGTTAATGGACTTCTAGTTTTGAGCTCTGTTGGAATTATTGTTCGAGCAAACAATCCTTAGCCTAAGGGTAAGAAACATATATTATGCCAATGTGAATAGTGTTTAGTTGCATCTTTTACTTGCTATTCTTGATTCCTGTGGGTTCCTCCTGTTAACAAAGCTAACAAATGCCAGGGTGACTCAGTATGTACTTTTTCATTCATTTTACTGATATTTTCCTCACCTAACTAGGAATGGGCTTATGTGTGTATCTGTGTGTTTGTGCAAACTCAGTCGTTCCAACCCTTTGTGACCACCCCCCTACATATAGCATTATCTAAATAAATTTTCAAATGAAATTACTTAAATAATCATAGAGACAGCCTCTAGCTTAGTGTACAACAAAAGTATTTTAAGAATTATTTCATAAATCTTAAAATATTTCCTCAGGCATATATAAGCACATTACATTTACATTTAAAGTCACTCAGTCTTGTCCAACTCTTTGGGACCCCATGGACTATACAGTCCATGGAATTCTTCAGGCCAGAATACTGAAGTGGGTAGCCTTTCCCTTCTCCAGGGGATCTTCCCAATCCAGGAATCGTGGTAGCCTATCCCTTCTCCAGGGCATCTTCCCGACACAGGAATCGAACTGGGGCCTCCTGCATTGCAAGGGGATTCTTTACCAACTGAGCTATCAGGGAAGCCCAATATAAGCACACACATGCCTAAGTTACAATAAGTCTGGTGGAAAGATACAGAAGTATCCTTGAAACAACCTAGCACTGAGAAGGAATAATACAAACTATAGTCTCAAACACTCTTAGGCCCTTCTTTCTCATGAGCACTCCTTAGTACTATGAAATATTTACCATCACACCTTCTTGTGAATATCAATTTTTGTTTCCTTTCCTTAAAATACAAGTTTGTTTGTTTGTTTTTTGAAAGGAGGAGACCTTAGGTTTATATTTATGCTGCAACCACATTAAAAGGAACAGACCTTTTTTTCGAGGACTAAAATTCGCAAGTCTAGGACAGTTCAGTTCAGTTCAGTCACTCAGCCGTGTCCAACTCTTTGCAACCCCATGGACTGCAACACACTAGGCTTCCCTGTCCATCACCAACTCCAGAGCTTACTCAAACTCATGTCCATCGAGTCAGTGATGCCATCCAAACGTCTCATCCTCTGTTGTCCCCTTCTCCTCCTACCTTCAATCTTTCCCAGCATCAGGGTCTTTTCAAATGAGTCAGTTCTTTGCATCAGTTGGCCAAAGTATTGGAGTTTCAGCTTCAGCCTCAGTCCTTCCAGTGAATATTCAGAATTGATTTCCTTTAGGATGGAAAGTCTAGGATAGATGTCTCTGATTGCTCTATGGTACTCTGTGGTAGATGGCCAGATGAGCCCATGGATATTGGACTAAACTATGTAAAACAGCTGCTCCTGTACAACTATGAAGACATGGGGGAGAAATATTAATCTTCGTTTAACTTTTTTTTTTTTTTTTGTCTCACCCAGTCCCATCTAAATTCTTGACTCATGACTCTCATATTTATATCTTTAGTCCAGATCTCTTTCTCCTCTTTTCTGGACCAAAAACATACATCTTAACTGCCTCTTCCACATTTTCACTCATATGTCTAATAAGCAAATGAAACAGATCTGATCAAAATGAGTTCTGGATCTTCCCACCCACTTCCGTGCCTGGTCCTCATGGTATCTTTCTCACATAAGATAAAGGAAATCTTCACAATTTTTCCAGGAATAATTTTTATTAGTCATGGTTGGCTCACTGTCTCTCATGCTCAATATCCAGTTTATGAGGAAATATTATTATATATAGAATATACCCACATTGGACCTTTGTGCTTTGCTACCTTTATTGTTATCAACTTGTTCTCAGTTCAGTTCAGTTCTGTCACTCAGTCGTGTCCGACTCTTTGCAACTCCATGAATCGCAGCACGCCAGGCCTCCCTGTCCATCACCAACTCCTGGAGTTCACTAAAACTCACGTCCATCGAGTCTGTGATGCCATCTAGCCATCTCATCCTCGATCGTCCCCTCTTCCTCCTTCCCCCAATCCCTCCCAGCATCAGAGTCTTTTCCAATGAGTCAACTCATTGCATAAGGTGGCCAAAGTACTGGAGTTTAGCTTTAGCATCATTCCTTCCAAAGAAATCCCAGGGCTGATCTCCTTTAGAATGGACTGGTTGGATCTCCCTATGCCACCATTATCTCTTGAATAGAATACTCCAATAAAATTACAAATAATCTTCTTGTTTCAGACCTTCCTCTGCCTCAGTCCATATTCAACACAATGGCTAAAGTTACCCTTCTAAAATATGTCAGCTTAAAACTTTCTTGTGGCTCCCAATCTCCCTGAAAATCAAAGACATATTACCCTAAAATGCCTGCTTTGACTTTTTAGTCACTAGCCTACAAACTATTTCCTCAATAAAAACCAAGCACATTCCAAACTTAGTACCTTTGCCTTGTGTCCTTCCACAAATTTCAAAATGTCTATAAGCTTAAAATAAATGCATTACTTATGAGAAGTACAATTCCTAATGGATTACACAGGAATTAATCTGGGGGGGGGTATGTGCTGGAGGGAGTGGAAAAGTATAAATTATATGACTGTATATGGTATGTTAGATCATTAAATAGAGTGCTTGAAGACACCTTCATTGAAAAAGTGATATTAGAGTACAGAGCAGAAGTTGATAAAAGAGCAGGTCTTGTGTTTTTCTGAGACTGGAGATTTAAAATTGGGAGTCATACGTCAAGAGTTTGGATGAGACTAGATGAGAATATCAAAAAAAAAGGTTATACAAAGATAAAGTCCTAGAAACAAGCATTAATGTGTAGAGTAGGCCTACTCTAAGAATTAGTATAGCAAGAAGCACTTTGTATCTATCCAAGAGTCTCTGTTAGAAATATCCTCCCACTGTGGGTTCCATGTGCACCAGAAAAAGTTACTAAATTTTATCATCTCTTTCTTTCACCAAATAATTTTATACTTAGGTTTCAGATGGAAGAGAAATTCTTGCTTATGCATATCAGAGAGCATCCATGTATATGTGTGTGTGTGTAAAACAAAGAGAGCCAAACATGGAAGAAAATCAATATATCTCTGAGGTTTGAGGAAAATGATTGTGCACATACTCACTTGATATTTATATGCACAGATAGCTTTTTCTGATTGGAATGTAGAATTTAGCAATAGGATAAATTTACTATTAAGTAATATTTTTCAAAAATATGTAAGGTGCAGTGTGGCAAAAGGATTATGAGCTACTCTTTAGAGAATTTTTCTGTGAAGCATGTATTTTTCATTTACTGACACAACCATATCATATAACTGACATTCTGTCTTGAATGTGTTTTTATTAGATAAATGTCATTTTTCATCAGCTTTGAGAGCAGGGAACATTTATGGGGTCACTCAGTAAAGTTGTGTGGGGATTGGTTTAAACCTGAGAGAAAGATTTCTTAAAGTGGAGAAAACAGCAACTACCCTTTTAGAGTCTATCGTCTTTCCAATGGTGGAGACAGATATATGGTCTGGTTCATTTTTTTTTTTAATCTGCTTTTTTATAATCATATTTAATGTATATACATGTGTACAATATGACCTGTTTCTTTATTTCAATTGTATCATTTTAATTGTTTGAAAATAGAATCTTGCTGTATTTTGAGAGTAATAATCTTCATTATTTTCATATGCCTATAAGTTGGATATAGTATAATTCACTAAGAGTTTATATTTTATCAGTTAGCTCAGCTGATAGAATACACAAATATTGATAAACACTTTAAAGTCAGTAAAATGGACTCCCTTGTGTGCTATCTTCTTCACTCTTATTTACACCAGGAGGAAATAGCCTTTGATTTATGATAAATTCTTAGTGATAGTGTGAATAAATTTTTGTCCCCCCTTTTATTTTCTGTTTTGCTTATGCACAGTATTCTCTTATTTTTCTGTTGGCTTTTGTGTATGTTATCTGCTTCTTCTATCTCAGTTTTTAAAAAGTGAAATTAAATTATAAAATATGTGGCTAGTGTTTCAAATTTAATGAAATAACATGAAAATTTCAACATTCAGAAAACTAAGATCATGGCATCTGGTACCATCACTTCATGGGAAATAGATGGGGAAACAGTGGAAACAGTGTCTGACTTTATCTTGGGGGGTCCAAAATCACAGCAGACAGTGATTGCAGCCATGAAATTAAAAGATACTTACTCCTTGGAAGGAAAGTTATGACCAACCTAGATAGCATATTAAAGAGCAGAATTGAAAGAGACACATGTACCCCAATGTTCATTGCGGCACTGTTTATAATAGCCAGGACATGGAAGCAACCTAGATGCCCATCAGCAGATGAATGGATAAGAAAGCTGTGGTACCTATACACAATGGAGTATTACTCAGCTATTAAAAAGAATACATTTGAATCAGTTCTAATGAGGTGGATGACACTGGAGCCGATTATACAGAGTGAAGTAAGCCAGAAAGAAAAACACCAATACAGTATACTCACACATATATATGGAATTTAGAATGATGGTAATGATAAACCTGTGCGCAAGACAGCAAAAGAGACACAGATGTATAGAATGGCCTTTTGGACTCTGTAGGAGAGGGAGAGGGTGGGATGGGTTGGCAGAGTGGCAGTGTAACATGTGTGATATCATAAGTGAAACGAATCGCCAGTCCAGGTTTGATGCAGGATACAGGATGCTTGGGACTGATGCACGGGGATAATCCAGAGAGAGGGTGTGGGGCGGGAGGGGGGAGGTGGGGGTCGGGATTGGGAGTTCATGTACACTCGTGGCTGATTCATGTCGATGTGTAGCAAAACAAATACAGTATTGTAAAGCAAAACAAACTAAAAAAATAAAAACTAATTAAAAAAAAAATAAAGAGCAGAGATATTACTTTGCCAACAAATGTCTGTCTGGTCAAGGCTATGGTTTTTCCAGTGGTCATGTATGGATGTGAGAATTGGACTGTGAAGAAAGCTGAGTGCTGAAGAATTGATGCTTTTGAATTGTGGTGTTGGAGAAGACTCCTGAGAGTCCCTTGGACAGGAGGAGATCCAACCAGTCTATCCTAAAGGAGACCAGTCCTGGTTGTTCATTGGAAGGACTGATGCTGAGGCTGAAATTCCAATACTTTGGCCACATCATGTGAAGGGCTGACTCATTGGAAAGACTCTGATGCTGGGAGGGATTGGGGGCAGGAAGAGAAGGGGACGACAGAGGATGAGATGGCTGGATGGCATCACTGACTTGATGAGTTTGGGTGAACTCCAAGAGTTGGTGATGGACAGGGAGGCCTGGCGTGCTGCGATTCATAGGGTCACAAAGAGTCGGGCATGACTGAGAGATTGAACTGAACTGAAGATGAATAATAACTTTATATAATTCAATCTATACAAACACCTATCCCAGTGAGAGTGAGATGAAAAGTACTATTTGTTAGGTATGTGCTTTTACTTACATTCATTACTTTATTTTTCATAGCAATGTATATTACTGATTGCAAGAATCTGAGGGACTTACCTAAGATCATAGATGTAGTAAGTAGTGAGCCCAAGATTTTGAACTTAGATCTTTTGACTTTAGGGCTGTGTTAGCTGTATTGAAACAGAGTTTTACAACAGCATCCATCTATCATTTCACAGTTTCTTTAGGCCTGGAGTCCAGGCATAGCATAGTTCAGTCCTCTACTCATGGCCTCAAAAGACTATAATCAAGCTGTTGCCAAGGCTGTAGTCTCAACTAAGACTTGATTAGCTAGGGAAGTGTTTGCTTCCAAGGTGATTCAGGCTTGACAAAATCGCCTTCCTGTGGTTATAAGACTGAAGTCTACTGTGTCTGACTGCCTGTCAGCCGACTACCCATAGCTCCTAAAGGCTGCCATAGCTCCTTACCATGTGGGCATCCCAACATGGATAACTATTTTATCAAGACCACCAAGGGAAAGAGAGAAAGGCTCAACAAGATAGTCACTAGAATCTCATGTAACATAGCCACATATTATACATGTAAGTAGGACTTCCCATAACTTTTGCCATATTCTTTCAGTTAGAAGCAAGTCACAGGTCCCACCCACACTCAGGAGAAGGCAATCACATAAATCCAGTGTTAATGAGGGTAGGATCTGTCTGCTCACTGCTGAAAAGCCAAAAAAAGAGAGGCCAGGTTGATGGAAAGGAGGAAAGTTTGCTTTTTTTAGATGCTAAGGGTGGGGGTGGGGTGGGGTAGGATAGGGGAGAGTGGATGCCTGTCCAAAGGCTGACTCCCTCCACTGACAATAAGTGGGCAAAAGTTTCTATAGATGAAGGGAAGAGGCTACAAGCCGAAACAGCAGAATCAGCTCTGACAGTCATCTTGAAAACTGGTCTCAGTGGTCTGGCCAGCATCAAATTGGTTGTTGTAGGTATAGTTTCAGGGTCATTTTGTTTCCATTTCTTGTTGCCAGTTCTTGAAATAGTGGCAGCTTATGTCATGGGTACAGTCTGGTCAGCATGTAATTAACGTCTTCCACCTGCTGGGGGTCTCAGTATCTAGAAGACAGCTCACAGGATATAGCCTGTGAGAAGGAGCCAGACGTTCTTGGCTATGCTTAATAACTACATTATTAACATGTGGTCTCCTTTGACCGTTTTCCTTTGTTTCTGTGTGCTCTTATTTCTTTGATTAAGCTTATTCTTCGGCTAAAGTTTTTCCATAGACAAAAGGCAGGCAGAGGACATGAAGGGAAGGATCATGGGTCCTTCTCCATTTCACCAGGAGGCAAGTATCATGAGGGTACCTTAAGAGTCTGTCTACCATGGAGCCATTTCAGCTTCTCTAAGCTCAGAATCCAGCTTGTTGGTTTGCTCAGAATGCTTCCTCTACCACAGTGGAAAGGAGAGGTACAGTAGTAGTCCCTGTCCCAAGCGACGCTAGGTTAGTATGTTCATTTCTTAAACTGGTACTCCAAATCTGACCTGAAGTTTTATTGAACTATCCTTAGTGTCAACTATCTATTCTCTTTTATGAGTTGTTAGTTATAAGGTCAGAGACTGTACCTATATCTAGGAAAATGAAAGTGTTAGCACTCAGTCGTGTTCAACTTTTTGCAACTCCATGGACTGAAGCCTGCCAGGCTCATCTATCCTTACAGATATAATTTGGGGAAAATTAGTTCTAAGGTCGGGTAGTTTATAATTATATTGTATAATTCTCCCTATACTTTATGCTATTTATGTATAATTTATACTATTCTCTGTAAAGTTGTTTCCACTTTTCCCCTTTAAATATTGTCAACAAATTATAGGGCACAAAACTCCAAATAATGAGGTTATAACTTAACTGGATTTTTGCCTGTGTTTCCTACAAACTCAAAACAAAGCTAACAAAGTTTTTATACTTTCATATTTAAGTTAAAATATTTGTGTGTTTCCAAGATGATAGTAAGATATAGGGAAAGGAGATCTAAACTATAAATTAGTAACCTGGAATCTGGTCTTAGATACACTTCAACCCTTCCATCACCTGATGGGAAGAGCCAAATCATTGGAAAAGACCCTCATGCAAGGAAAGGTTGAGGGTAGGAGGAGAAGGGGGTGACAGAGGGTGAGATGGTTGGATGGCATCACTGACTCAGTGGACATGAGTTTGAGCAAACTTTCAGAGATAGTGAAGGACAGGGAAGGCTGGTGTGCTGTAGTCCATGGGGTCTCAAAGCGTGGCACACAAATTATTGACTGAACATCAACAACAATGCATCTATTATCTACACCACCTTGGCCGGGTTATTTTAGTGCCTGGGGAAATGTGGAGATAGCAGATGATTTCCTTCATTTTTCATGTATAAGTGTGTGTGTGTGTGTGTGTACATGTGCATCATATATATCATAAATATATAAGATACCTTCATATACAAGATGGTAGGTTTTCTTCAAGCTCTCAAATTCTATGATCCTATTTTTAGTTAAATAAATAAGTATGCATTCTACATAAAAGTGCATAACATGTATGCATTTGCTCACTATTTTATTACAGCAGAACAGAAATACTAGCAATTATCTAAATGTCAAGATATTTATATCAATTTCTAAGAGAAAAGTAAAGAATAGGAGGGAAACAACCCCTTTAAAGTGTTATAGTTGTATGCCTATGTCATACTTGATATATCACCTATCATGTATCATGAAATAAAATATAAGTATAGAAAAGGTATTATTGCTTAAGTAATATGAGTGAAGTACACTTGAGTAAAGCTGTGCTTTTGTAATGGTTTGTTCTTTTGAAATAAATAAAATGATTTTTAAAAACCATCATAGTTTTGCAAAACAGTATATGTTTTTTTTCTGTTTTAATCACTGTTCGTTTAATTGATATCACTTTCCATTTTTAGCAAACATTGTGTGTAATTAATATATTCCTAACACTGAAACACAATCCAATCAATGTTGATAGTTTCTTTATGAAGTTGGTGGTACGCATATATTTCCTTCCTTTCATCAATTGGTGACTGCAGTCATGAAATTAAAAGATGCTTACTCCTTGGAAGAAAAGTTATGAGCAACCTAGATAGTATATTCAAAAGCAGAGACATTATTTTGCCGGCTAAGGTCCGTCTAGTCAAGGCTATGGTTTTTCCTGTGGTCATGTATGGATGTGAGAGTTGGACTGTGAAGAAGGCTGAGCGCCGAAGAATTGATGCTTTTGAACTGTGGTGTTGGAGAAGACTCTTGAGAGTCTCTTGGACTGCAAGGAGATCCAACCAGTCCATTCTGAAGGAGATCAGTCCTGGGATTTCTTTGGAAGGAATGATGCTAAAGCTGAAGCTCCAGTACTTTGGCCACCTCATGCGAAGAGTTGACTCATTGGAAAAGACCCTGATGCTGGGAGGGATTGGGGGCAGGAGGAGAAGGGGACGACCGAGGATGAGATGGCTGGATGGCATCACGGACTCAATGGACGTGAGTCTGAGTGAACTCCGGGAGTTGGTGATGGACAGGGAGGCCTGGCGTGCTGTGATTCATGGGGTCGCAAAGAGTCGGACACGACTGAGCGACTGAACTGAACTGAACTGATCAATTAGTTATCTAGGTATGATATGAACATATGCTTAACTAAAATGTGTCTATACATTATAAATCTGTTTACAATTTACATAATTGTAAATTAAGAAATATGAAAAATCAGAGTAGGAGAATAGTCTAGGAAAGTCCAGGAAATTTTTGGCAAAGATGAGGATTTGAGCATGAGAAGAGTTTTGTTTAGCTGGGTAATCTTGGAATCTGATTTTACTCAATAAACAACTACACAGTGGCCATGCTTACTGTTTAATCTCACTGAAAAACTATGTACTAGCTACAATTTCAGCTTTTCAAAATTTATTTTAATAATGCACATTTGGGAACTTTGTTTATGGTTTCATTTACAAGGGGTAAATGCAAGAAAAATCATCCAATGCTCCTGACTGTATATTGCAGCTGAACTTCTTTCCAGTTGACTTTAACTTGAGAAAGATTGTTGTGAGAGATTTTATGCAGTTCGTATTATTATACACCTTGCATACCAGAGATCAAATTGCCAACATCTGCTGGATCATGGAAAAAGCAAGAGAGTTCCAGAAAAACATCTATTTCTGCTTTATTGACTATGCCAAACCCTTTGACTGTGTGGATCACAATGAACTGTGGAAAATTCTGAGAGAGATGGGAATACCAGACCACCTGACCTGCCTCTTGAGAAATCTGTATGCAGGTCAGGAAGCAACAGTTATACCTGGACATGGAACAACAGACTGGTTCCAAATAGGAAAAGGAGTACGTCAAGGCTGTATATTGTCACCCTGCTTATTTAACTTCTATGCAGAGTACATCATGCAGCTTACCAGGGTTTTCTGTACACAGGATTTCCCAGGCAAGAATACTGGAGTGGGTTGCTTATTCCTTCTCCAGGGAATCTTCCTGACTTAGGGATCAAACCCCTGTCTCCTGCATTGGCAGGCAGATTCTCTTATCACCGAGCCAACAAGAAGTCTATTTAGAAGCAAATGACTCTCAATAACTACTTCTTGAAGGAAGAAGCATGAACCCCATTATTTAAGACTGAAAGATTGACTATGATGCTTGGAGAAAATATCATTAAATATTTAACCATGCTAGTATTTTTACTGGGGTTGTTTTAGCTTTTGTTAGTGCTTTCAATATAAGAACACATTTTTTTTCCCCCAAGTACATGCATGTGGTGTCATAATAAAAAATTACCTCTTCTATTTTACCCATTTTGGTTTTGCAGAGGAGGGAAACTGAAGGTAATGGGGTTAAGTAATCTATCCACAAGACTGGATTTTATCTTTGTCAGTTCCAAGGTCTACTTTCTTCACCTCTATGATATGAGTGTAAAACTAAGTTGATTCTTTTTTTATGATTTTAACCAATGTTTATTATGCCCTCTCTTTGTGTCCCTCATAGTATATATTTATACTAGAGAAAGAACGGCTAACGTTCTATTATGATAAATGTTAATTGTTAGTTGATGTACTTATTATACATTTATTTTTCTAGTCAGAAAATAGAATCTTATTTAACTTGTTAATTACATATTGAAAACACAGACTGAATAATTTTTCTTTTTTTTTCCAGTTCTCCTGGTTTTTATTTTTTATTTTTTTTAAAGGTTAGCTATGTGAAGCATTTAGAAAAGAGTATATACTCAGACACAGATTTTGACTATCTGTAGATTACATATTTGCCAGTTCAGTTTTTTAAAAAAAGAAGGATCAGTTTCACTCATATATTTAAATGTATGTACACTAATATGTGCAAAAATAAAAGTAAATAGTATGTCATTTGGAAAAGTGTATTTAAATATTCAGTTCAATTGAGTTCAGTTCAGTCAGTCAGTGGTGTCCGGCTCTGCAACCCCATGGACTTCAGCACTCCAGGCTTCCCTGTCCATCACCAACTCCCAGAGCCTACTCAAACTCATGTCAGTTGCGTTGGTGATAGCAGCCAACCACCTCATCCTCCGTCATCCCCTTCTCCTCCCAGCTTCATTCTTTCCCAGCATCAGGGTCTTTCCCAATGAGTCAGCTCTTCTCATCAGGTGGTCAAAGTATTGAAGTATTTAAATATTACTTAGATATATCACTGTAAAAGAAGAATGGTACCTTTCAGCATTCCATAGTGAAATAAAGCTCATTGGTAATAATATAAACATTATATATTTTACTATTATCAACATTCTAAGAAAAATCTTCAAGAGACTCTCCCTTTTGTTTATAATTATGCAATGATATAATATTTAGGCCAATTTTGTCCCTTAAAGAAATGCAGAAATGCATTTTGTATTATTATTTCTCAAGCTAGGTTCAAATTTATAGATTATCTATGGATTCTTGTATACTATCCTAAAGCAGTGAATTCTCTAGATAAAGCCCATTTATTCAAATGTCCTTAGGAGGGTACATTTTTATTTGCATAGTCACAGCTCTTCTTTATGCCATTAAGTTTAATGAAATGGATCAGCTGAAAATGATTGCTGTAAATTATAGTGCATTATTGTTTGTCGAAGGAATCATTGCAGTATGAGGGAAAAAGGGGGGTCTGAATTGCATCAGTGCTGTTTGTGTTCAACTTATAAAATATATGGACTCTTTAACAAGAGTAGGAGAGACTAGAAATCTACTTTCTTATTCACCAAATGTCTAAAATTCAGCCCGCTGGAAGAATAATAAGAAAGCAAGCATTGAAATGTGACATTAAAATAGTATGTTGTTCTAGTTGAGTACTCCAGACATGTCTTAAAGAAGAACAGCTCCTCCTGTGTATCTGCACACTAGTTTTGTCTTTCACATTAAGATTTATGTTTCATGGATTTGCTGGAAGATAAAAGAGAAAAGAAGTAGTTCTCACCATGGGAGTCTCTGCTACTTCTTTATCTTTTCCTTTTTCTTCCTTTCTCTTCCTTTCAGGATATCTTTTTTCACATCAGAAGTCTTACTGAGTGAACTGAAGTATCAGCCTCTGTTATTATAGGATTTTTCTTTTGTTCAGGATAAAATTCAGTGATAACTCCTGTGAGAAGTGATGGACAGGGAGGGGGACACGCTGATGCTCTTAAAAGGAAACAAGAAATAGATGGTGAAACTCACCAAGAGTTTGAATCTCTGCCTTGCACCTCATCTTCTCAAAATATCATTTACAAATAGCATTACAAAGATTTTTTTTTTGCCTTTTTGAAACAGAGCATTTTCTATATCATGCCAGATTTTAAAAAAATGAATATCTTTTGCTTTGAAACAGAATTGCAAGTCAGCCAGTGTGTGGGTTTATGAACCTTGTTGAAGAATGCATACTGTAGAATGCATTTTCAAATAACTTTCTTTGGTTTACAGGTACAATTCTGGTGGATAACATGCTGATCAAAGGGACTGCTGGAGGACCAGACCCAACCATAGAACTCTCTTTAAAGGACAACGTGGATTACTGGGTATTGTTGGATCCTGTCAAACAAATGCTTTTCCTGAACAGCACAGGCAGAGTTTTGGATAGAGATGTTAGTACTTTTTTTTTTTTTTTTAATCTTTGCCCTTCTATTACAACTCCATTATAATTTAAATATCTGCATGTGTTTGTTAATATATCAAATTTTCATTGTATAATTTGAGTTTATTTTCAGTGTTCATCAACAGAAAGATTTTTTTTAAAAACTCCTTGAAAGCAGAATAAGAAAGGAAGAAGGACCATCTGTGTCTGAGAGAATCATTGTTTGTCTCTTCTGAAATCCTGGAAGTTTATCAAATATCTGAATAAGAAGAGAACATAGTGCTCAGAATAAATGGGTGGTAACCTTGGAAAAGTAGGATAAACACAGCTTAATTCATGGCAAAGTTTGAGAGTACAACTAGGTGTTGGCTTGAGGTCAGAAAGTTTACTTGGATTGTTAACAAGAGGCTGCTCTTACAAGCAATAAGTGTTGGTTTAGAGATGAGTGGCAATGTGCTTACGAAGCTGACAAAAATTTAAAGAAGCTGAGCAGAAGTTTCCTGGCAATGTCCCAGCCCAGTCATTCTCAAGCATGACCTAAGTATTTAGACATGAAGAACACCTACATAACCAAAGTTAAATGTCTTCTTTCTGAAAAAGTTGAAAAACCTGAGTAGACTTAAGTAGCTCTCTAATGCAACTTTATTTTCACTCATTTGCATTCTAGTCTTGAGTGCAGAGAAAAGCAGGTGTGAACATATGCATACGGGGGTGTCATAAGCAGTAATTGTACAGGACCTTGTGAAAGCTCAAAAAGTACATTACATTGCCTACTCCCAAATTTCCATTCTATAAAATTCAAATGTCAGATACTCAACCTAATGAACCTGAACATCTCCTTACAATGTTTGGGATTTATGATCCACTTCAAATATGGTGTGGAGTATATGACTCCCTAATCTATTTCACATCTAAATTCAAACTTTTTAAGAACTTTGTGGTGAGGTGGGCAGTAATAGAGCTCTCCCACCAGAATGGGCTGCCCTTGTACGGTGGGAGAGGCCCATAATTCAGTGACTGAGCAGTTGGGGCAGATGTGAAAGGAGGTGACAAGGGGAGAATAGGAATAGATCTGTTGTGTTCAACCTAGAGGGGAAAAGTCATCTCTGATGCTGTTCTCATTTCTACCATTGCCCTCACTAATTATGTCCTTTAATCATTGCAACATTCTTTGCACCCCACAAATCAGAGTTTGGCCTGTGTTGCTAAGACTGTCTAAAACAGAATAAGGAGAGCTGTTATCTTCAAATTTATCTTACCTTGTATATAGTCAGTCTTTCTTCTATGAAAACAATTTGAATAATGACACAAATTGACAAGCTGCAAGAGTCTCCCCAAGCTGTGTTACTTACAGACACCCTTCTTTTTTATATTATATCTGGTTTCAGGTGTATAGCATTAGAGTTCAGCATCTGTTTACACCACAGGGTGGTCACCACCACAGGTCTAATTGTTATCCATCACCATATAATTGACTCCCTCTACTTAGTTTGCCCATTCCCACAATGCATCTTTTACTGGCTTTAATTAGGAACACTCATATCCAAGTCATATGAATTTTATAATGTAGCATGTTTGTAGAATTATAGACTATATTTGTCTAATTTAAGTCAATGTCATTTTGTATCTTGTTCCCTTTTTTAAAATCACCTATGATTATCATATTTGGCTTGCTGCTGCTACTACTGCTAAGTCGCTTCAGTCGTGTCTGACTCTTTGCAACCCCATAGATGGCAGCCCACCAGGATCCCCCATCCCTGGGATTCTCCAGGCAAGAACACTGGAGTGGGTTGCCATTGCCTTCTCCTCATATTTGGCTTGTTTACTGGTAAATTACTTTCTCTTTGGAATCAGTTGTTTGTTGTTTGTAGACCTTTTAATGATGCCCTTTCTGACCAATGTGAGGTGGTACCTCACTGTAGTTTTGATTTGCCTTTCTCTAATAGTTAGTGATGATAAACATCTTTTTATGCCATCTATTGGCCATCTGGGTGTCTTTTTGGAGGAATGTCTGTGTAGGCCATCTGTCCATTTTCTGGATGAGCTGCTTGTATTTTGTTGTTGAGTTGTATGAACTGTTTGTATCTTTTAGAAATTAAATTCTTATTAGTCATGTCATTCACAAATATTTTCTCCCAGTCTTTAGACTTTTTCCTTTTATTTATGGTTTTTCTTGCTGTAAAGAAGCTTGCAAGTTTAACTAGGTCCCATTTATTTGTTTTTGCTTTTATTTCTATTGCCTTGGGAGACTGACCTAAAAAAAAAAATTGGTAAGATTTATGTCAGAGAATGTTTTGCCTGTGTTCTATTCTAGGAGCTTTATAGTGTCATGTCTTAAGAATATTTAAGTCTAAGCCATTTTGAGTTTATCTTTGTGTATGGTGTAAACATGTATTCTAATTTCTTTGATTTATACGTGCCTGTTGAACTTTCCTAACATTACTTGCTGAAGAGACTGCCTTTCCCCGTTGTATATTCTTCACTTTTTTCCCAAAGATAATTATCCATAGGTGTGTGGGTTTGTTTCTGCTCTCTCTATTCTGTTCCACTGATCCATATGTTTTTGTGCCAATACCACGCTTTTTTAGTTACTATAGCTTTTTAGTATTGTCTGAAGTCTGTGAGGGTTATGACTCCTGCTTTGTTCCTTTTTCTATGAATTGCTTTGGGTCTTTCAGTGGTTTCATATTAATTTTGGGATTATTTATTATTCTGTGAAAAATGTCTTAGGTAATTTCATAGAGGTCATATTAAATCTGTAGATTGCTTTGGGTATTATGGCCATTTTAACTATATTAATTCTTAAAATCTAAGAGCATGAAACAATCCAAATATTTTATCTCTTCTTTTAGACTCAAAGTTGGTAGGTACACAAAAGCTTTGACTTCTATTCCCAGCCAATATGCATTTAACTCCTAAGTTTTGTACTTTTATTTCCATAGTATGTTCTGCATTTGCCAATAGCATAACTCCAGCACAAACCCTCTTAATTCTCATTTGACTTTGGAAACATATCCTAGTAGTTCTCCTTACTATATTTCACAATTCAAATTGTTCCAGTTTTAGTGTCTCCAAGCAGAGTTCTGGCCTGAAAGTAGATGAATTTTCATTGCAAACTGGTTTATTTGGCCCTTGAGATTTCCTAAATTCTATCAATCTATTCCTTTTATTTAGAAACATATATTCTCAAATCCAGGAAAACTAAACTAACAACTGTTCTCTCAGCATAATCTTCCTGAGTCAGAAAGACCCACTGGAGAAGGGATAGGTTACCCACTCCAATATTCTTGGTCTTCCCTTGTGGCTCAGCTGATAAAGAATCTGTCTGCAATGAGGGAGACCTGGGTTGGACCCCAGGGTTGGGAAAATCCCCTGGAAACGGGAAAGGCTACCCACTCCAGTATTCTGGCCTAGAGAATGGACTGTATAGTCTATGGGGTCACAAATAGTCGGACATGACTGAAAAACTTTCACTTTTTCACTTTCAACATAATCTAATGCTTTATCATGGCTTCTCTGATTCTCTTTTTGAGCCTATGCTTTGAAATGACCTTTATCTGTTACCATGAGTTAAATGTTATCATCTACCAAGACATGTCTCAAAATGCTACTCGAAATACATAAAAGTATTTCCTAATAGTAAGACCAATATATAATTTCTTACTGTAAACTCCAGAGCCTTTGAAACTCTCTCTCTCTTTTTCTTTCTATTTTTTTTTTTTTTTTTTTGGCCACACCATGTGGCTCTCAGGATTTTAGTTCCCCGACCAGGGATTGAACTTGGACCACAGCAGTAAAAGCACTAAGTCTTAACCACTGGACTGTCACGGAACTCTTCACAATTCTTTTTAAATTCACATTATAGTTATCTATATCTCATATCAGTTTTATAGAATTTCTTAATGTACAAGGACTATTTCATATTAATCTTAATGCATGTTGAACTTTGCATAAATAAGTACAATTAAATAAATGTAATGTCCTTAATAGTTGATTGTGAAAAACCTACAAGTTTCTATATATTATATATATGCCTAATAACATTTTCAAATAGGTACTTTTTATTTTAGGCAACTTCTTTAAATATGTCATTAATTATGAAAGTTTAATTTGTAAAGTATACTTTTAACTCTGGCCCAGCCATTTATATTGTTTTGCTTCATCATTTAAAAAACATTTCAAAAGCACATTACATCTTTTTTCTTTTCACTATCTTCCAGTTTAATTTTTGAAGTAGTGATTTTTTTTTTTTTATTTTGTAAAAGTAGTATGTATGTAAGAAGAAAAATCATGGTAAAATCCTTTCATTATGATGAGGAGTGAATAACTTTTGCCTTTGCTTTATGAAAAATAGTCTATTATTATTTAAGTTGGCTAAATACTTATTTTCCATTTAAATTATTAAATCCAAATATTGTTGTTTCTATAAAAATCTCATTTTTCCTTAGACTGAATCATTTCCGTTCCATTCAGTCACTCAGTCGTGTCCAACTCTTTGTGACCCCATGAATTGCAGCACGCCAGGCCTCCCTGTCCATCATCAGATCCCAGAGTTCACTCAGACTCACGTCCATCAAGTCAGTGATGCCATCCAGCCATCTCATCCTCTGCCGTCCCCTTCTCCTCCTGCCCCCAATCCCTTCCAGCATCAGAGTCTTTTCCAATGAGTCAACTCTTTGCATGAGGTGGCCAAAGTACTGAATATGTATGCTATCATCAACACTGTTCACATCAGTACATTATTTATAAATGCTTCACTTTGCATTTTGCAACTAATTGTACAACAGTTTTTTTCAAATTAAAAAATATCTTACATATTTATTGGAAAAAATTCTTCCTTTACATTTTACTCTCAACCTTACTTTGCAAAGATCATTTTCATCAACTGTTGGTACATATCATTCCTGAACTTTGTGTATGCAAAATGTATTCACACATGTATACTAACATATGGATATACAAGTATACATTTAAAGTGGACCTAGGTGCGATCCCTGGGTCAAGAAGATCTCCTGGAGAAGGGAATGACTATCCACTCTAGTATTCTGGTTTGGAGAATTCCATGAACTATGTAATCCATGGTTTAACAAAGAATTGGGCATGACTGAATGCCTTTCACTTTCATAACCATACTAAACACTTGTCTTTCAATTTGGAAAATAGTTTACTTGTCTAGGGAAATATGATTGTAATCACTCTAAATAATTACCCTCAAACAATTTATATACAACATTATTTTTTTCTGGTTTGTTTCATGAATGAAGCAAATTAAGAGAATCAGAGAAGATAGAATTGCCATGACTTATTTTTGCCACCAGTTATTAAAAATAAACCAGAATTTTCCTAACATTCCTAAGTTTTTTGAAGCCCCTTGACTCTCCTAATAGGCTTGGTGGAACTGTACTTGATATTTTTCTGGCCATCTTATATAGCAGAATAGAATCTATTCCAATGTGAGATCACAATGAGTGTTATATATTAGCCACAGGGAATTCTTGCCTTCATCATGATCCATTATGGTTGGAATTTATTGCAAGCCAAGTTCTATCTATGCTACTAACAGTTGCATAGGGAACTAAAGTTGTTAGTGACAAGAGTTCCAGGTAACCTGATTATATCTAATTTATGGGCACTTGGCAGGACTAAGTGGGGGCTCAGCACACTACATTTGATTCTCCTCTTGCAAAGATTATGACCTTTCTGATATGGAATGGTTTTATAGGTCTCATTTGCAATGTTTATAAGATAAATAACTTTAGAACATAAATTGTCACCTGATTTTCTTCCAGAGGTGTGTCAGAGAGGCTGTTAGTACAACTATTTATTCTGTTATTTACTTTACAATTGAATTAGGATTTTTCTTAAAAAGTGTATGAAGATAAACACTGTAAAACCATAATCTACTGCAAAGATGGAGATCATCTAATTCAAATTCTTTCCAGGAATTTCTCAGATCTAGTCTTTTAAGTTATGTTTTTGCCTCAAGTGTGCTGATTTTCAGTGATGTGGCTTGACTTTTTGGATCATTCTTTTCTGTCCCACTTTGGGTTATTAGAAAATCTCTGCTTACACTGAAAACATATGCTTTGTAATACTTTTAATTTATTATTCTTATTTCTGCCCACTGAGACTACAATGAATAAACTAATTGATCTTTTCATAACAACCATTCAGATGTCTGATTAATCTTGTGATTTTTAGTTTAGACGTTTTGAGTTTTATCACACATTCTCAGTGTAACTAGACTTCACATCCTATTTTAGGCACCTATATAAGCACCTTAAAATGATGCTTATTGTAATCCACTTATTCCTTCATCAATTAATGCATATGAAGTAATTTGTATTATTATTTAGCATTGTATTATTTAGTGTTGGCATGTAAATTCTTCTTTTACTAACCCAAATTTTATAATTATATTTTCATATTGTTTGTAGCCATTTATTATTATATTTGGACAATTAAGTTTTTCTAATACAAATAAGGTTATTTTAATTAATTATTATAAAAATTTAGGGTTTTGAAATTGACTCATTAAAATGATTTTGAACTTTGTTTTGTATCATTAAATGTGTTATGTATCCTTCTACACTTGTGGTATTCATGGTATTCACAGATTTTTATACACATGACTTTAATACCTTTATATATGTTAGTGATTTAAAGTGAATTGGAGGGACTTCCCTGGTGGTCAGAGGTTACGCTCTGCACTTCCAGTGCAGGGGGCATGTATTCCATCTCTGGCTGGGAAATTCATATCCCATATGATATGTTGTACAGCCAAAAAATTTTTTAAAAGTGAATTAGAGAAGATATTAGATTAGAACTCAAAGCTGTGTGGCACTCCATTAGAGACCTTCCTCCATATGATAATGATGCTTCTAGTTACTCTTTCTAGATGCAATTATTCAACGAGGTACGATACAATTTGACTGCTTTTCTCTTTACTGGCCATAAAAATATCTGATATTAAACAATGTTTTTTTCAGGATAGGTATAGTTTCTACAATGTTCTTCTCATTAGAAATGTGACATTTTTAATGAACCAATTCTAGCTTCTGGTAATTATTGCTATACCTTTCTGTGCATGCATGCTAAGTTGATTCAGTCAGTCCACCTCTTTGCGATCCTGTGGACTGGAGCCCACCAGGCTCCTCTCTCCATTGTTCTCTTGGCAAAAATACTGGAATGGGTTGCCATGCCATTTTCCAGGGGATCTTCCCGACCCACGGTCGAACTCGCATCTCTAAGTCTCCTGCATTGGCAGATGGTTCTTTACCACTAGTGCCATCTAGGAAGCCTGCTATATCTTTAAATTGGTTTTAATCCAAATATTTAATATTTTGTTTTATAATCCAGGATGATCTGTTTGTATTTTCTAGATTCTTTTCTTTTTACATTTTTGGAAATTTAGTTTAAGTAAAAGCTAGTTTGCATTTTATGTGTTACTATGTTCCTAGCACAGGGTAAGTTTGTATAATGCTTATTGATAATTATTATGATAATGCTATCATATCAGCATTTATTGTTATCTTCATTTTTAGAGATGAACAGGCTGAGCACAGAGAGACTTTGCATCTAGATCATATAATTCATAGGTTATGGGACTATGACTGCAAGCAAAGTGGTACAACTCCAATAGTTCTCAGCCCTGTGTTCTAGGCACAGTGCTAGTTACTGTCTAGAGAGATTAAGTCATGACCAAAATAGCATCCCCAGCTTTATGAAACTTCCAATACAGTAAAGAGAGACAAACTATAACAAATATATAAAATGTATAATATGCCATGTGGTGCATGAAAAAAGCAGTAAAAGCAGTAAATAAATAGAGGGGAAGTTGGGAGGAAAGAGCAGATTGGAAGCATGACATTCTAAACAAGGTGGTCTGAATAGATCACACTAAAAAAATTATATGCAAAGAGAATTTTATAAACTCAAAAAAGATTTTAAAAATTACAAATAAATATTTTGTCATTACTTTGTATACGAGAGTCAGAGATGCAGGTGTGTATCATACTCCTGCAAGCCCTTTGTCAGCAAATGAGTAAAGTGCCTCCTTGATTAAAATTGTCTCTTTGTAGAACTGTATCATAAAATAATTAGACAAACTAGCACTTTTTAATGTATAAAATGTTTATTGAAATATTGCTTAAAATGACAAAAACAACAGTAAACATATCATTTTAAGTTTTTACTTAGACCAAGTGAGCTATAGATTTATAATAGAATACATACTATTGGTTCATAGTAGTATACATCAGACTGCTTTAGCAAATCTCTATTTGCAAGCATGAACATGGGATGATAATCTCATATGTGTGTGTGTGTGTCTGTGTATAAGACAAATTATTTTTGGAGAGAAGAAAAGATTAAAAATAAACTTTAACTGTATAGATTTAATAAATTTGGGTTATGAATACATTCTCTTCTTTTGGTTATCTAATTTTGGTTTATATCTGATATGAACATTTAAGATTTTAGAAAAATATAAATAAATGCAAATTTTATAATCTCTCTACCCTATGTATATTATTGTTTATACATTACTTTTATAAATTAGAAGCTTATGTCATTGCTTTGACTTTTTTAAAGGCCAAAATTTGTGGCATCCCAGCAAATCTCAGCCATTACTTTTATGATTGTGTTCATTGCTGGTCCTCTAATTGTGAACAGAATGCTACCTGAGATCCTATTTTTTTTAATTGAACAATGAAATAATCATGATTGTCTTCTTATCCATAAAATAGCATAAAATGGATCAATTTTTATAGATTACTATAATTTAAAAGTAAATAAGTAGAGAAGATTTTATTAAGTACTTTGACAATAGTGAGAGACTTCAGTTTTAATTGTTTTTTTTAAAAAGATGCAATTTCTGTGTTGCAGCCTCCAATGAATATACACTCTATCGTGGTGCAAGTTCAGTGCATCAACAAAAAAGTGGGAACTGTTATCTACCATGAAGTTCGAATTGTGGTGAGAGACAGAAATGACAACTCACCCACATTAAGCATGAAAGCTACTATGCCACAGTAAATGAGGTCAGTTTCTTTCCACCTTTCTCTGTTTCCTTTTTATCAATATATGTAACTGACTGCATATTATAAATATTTAGAAATCATCCCTCTGTAATAGTAAAATAATAAACTGTTTAGAAATACCAAGAAAACATTTCAAAAATAGTACTTTAGAAGAATAAGGTCTAAGTGACTTCTAATATGGTTTTAGGAATTCACTTTGATACAGAAAAAAATAAATATTGATAATAATGACCAAAATATTGATATTTGTATCATCTTGGACAATTTAATGTCTGAATCTATATACATACATGGTTGCTAAGGTTTATCAGCAGCTATTCTTATTGTCAGACATGACTGAGCGACTTCACTTTCACTTTTCACTTTCATGTACTGGAGAAGGAAATGGCAACCCACTCCAGTGTTCTTGCCTGGAGAATCCCAGGGATGGGGGAGCCTGGTGGGCTGCCGTCTATGGGGCCACACAGAGTTGGACACGACTGAAGCGACTTAGCAGCAGCAGCAGCATTCTTATTGTAAAATGAGACAGACTAATTTTTTTTTCTTTTGTATCTCTGAGGTAGTAGCTGTAATTAAGTACTAGAAGAAAAGACATATTTAAGATTTTATTAATTTAAGGTTATTTCTTCAATTTTGAAATCAAGTTTCAGCAAGTTAAAAATAATTAAATATATCCTGCATCGAACCTAGACATACAGTATTAAGTAAAATAAAGTAAAATGTAAAAAAAATAATAATAATTAAAAACTAAATTATTATAAAAATGCTCATCAAATTATCTAAAAAATATTTAAAAGGTAGTATTACTGATTTTATTGTGCTGTGCTAAGTCATCTCAGTCGTGTCTGACTTTTTGTGACCCCATATACTGTAGCCCACCAGCCTCCTGTGTGCATGGGATTCTCCAGGCAAGAATACTGGAATGGGTTGCTGTGCCCTTCTCCAGGGGATCCTCCCACCTCTGGGGTCAGATCTGCGTCTCTTATGTCCCTGCATTGGCAAGCAGGTTCTTTACCACTAGAGCATGCTTTTTTTGTTGTTTGTTGTTTCCTTTTGTTTTCCTTTTGAGCCAAAATCCATAAGCCAAGAATCCTTTGAATCTTATTTTTTAATGGTGACTATTATATTAATTTGGGGGCATTCCATTAAATTATAAAGTGTTTCTAAAGTATCTCTAATATCTATTATGTGTAATGTAGACACAAAAAATGAACCACATTTTTAAGAGTCTCTACTTTAGCAAATCATATTCTATGATGTCTTTTTTTTAATCTTAAAAATACATATCTACTTTATAAGAGGAAATCAGTACACTTTGACAATTAAAATAGCATTATGCCTATAAATTCTACATTATTTTTGAAATTATATAAAATATGTCTTATTTAATTCAACATGCTTCTGTTCCCTACAATTTAAATAAATGATATTTCTCATAATCTGAGAATTTCTAGATTTTATTGCATTAAAAAATAAGCTTTTTAAAGTTTAACAGGCAAAGCTACCTGTCAGTCAATGCTCAACCTTTTTGAGCTACCTTTTACTTAACAGATTTCTCCTAAAACAGACAAATGCTAATTAATATAATTAATCATGTCACATAATAATTATTTAGCATTTTATTTTAGCATCTAAACTATGCTTTTTGAATGAGTTTTTATTTTGTTTGAATGCTAGTTTTATTTGAATATAAACTGAAAGATAAATTATCTTAGTCAATAGGCCTAATTTTAAAATCCAGTCATATACCATGTTTAACTGTTCTTGGATACATGTGTTTATTTTCTAAAACAAAATTTATAAAGTTCAATTTGCATTCAAAGTATTCTATGTAATTTGACTACTTCTACTCCCATTCCAATTTTTTTCAGCACCTTGCTAAAAACTAACTTTTCCAATACTATTTTAATTGTGTCATTCTCCTATTCAAAAAATTGTATGATTTCTAATTATTATCAAGATAAAGATCATCTGTCTCCACCAGCTGACTTTCAAAGCCTTCTATTATCTGTCTTTTGTCAATGTATTCTTAAGTTCAGTTTCTTTCTGATAATACACATTCTGTTCAGATTAACTTCCTCATATCTTACAAATATACTTATTTCTTTGGCTTTACCCACACTGTTCAATTTACTTAGAAAGTAATCTTCCATACATTGAAAGTCTCCAAGTTTTATTCATTTTTTAAAGTTTAACTCATGACCCATTTCCATTTCCTATTTCTATACTCATCCAGAGCTATACACAGTCATTGATCTTCAGTTTCTCCAAAATCTAAACTCCAATGTCATCTGGTTAAATGCAATTAGAATGATACAATTTGTATTAACATTGAACATTTTATCTTAAATATTATTTGGAGAGGTAAGATTTCTATACAAAACTGCCTAATTATGTTTTTCTCTCAATATGTTTCCCAAAACCAATTGAGACAATCCTATCACACTGATACTATGGTTGGATTTTCTATGGTTTGATTCTGTGGAACATGTGGAATTGATATTTTCCTTCATTGATTTTGTTTGTACTCTCTCATATCACTTTTCTTGTAAAGAATATAGAGTTTATTTAAACACCAAAGCATAATTATAAGAAAAAATGAAATTTAGCTATTTTTCTCATCTTATTTTTGAATAATTTTTAGTTTAATTGTCTTGAATGAGTTTATCTATGTATCTTTATCTATATTACTCTTCATCAGGGCAAATATATTGCAATTTTATATATACCCATATATATTTATATGTATGTGTATATATGTGTGCCTATATATATACTGCAACTACAGTGCTACCTGTAAAATAAAATTAAATAAAATGTATTTTACTCTGTGAAAGATTGCAAGATATTTTCCATGCTCTTTCTTCTTTCAGTACAAAACATACAATTAAAGTAATTATGACTAGAATGATCTAAATGGTTTCCTAAAAATAAAAATAAAGCCATTTGAGGTTTAAGAGATTGTTGGTGTCAAAATATTTTACACTTCATTAAAGTCCAAGCGATAGTTATAAAGTCATCATCACAGATTTAAAAAGTGTCTTAAGGTCCTGATTAGTCACTCTCCTTATTCACTGTGAGAAAATTGAGACCTGGAACAGCACATGAATTGCCTATAAGGTTTAAAATTCTTTTTTTGTGAGCCATAAGATATTGAAAGTTTTTTTTTTTTTTTTTTCTCTCTAGGTAATAGGAGACTCTCAATTAATTTTGGACAATTGTATCATTAAGTAATTAGTCTAGCTGGTTTGAAGAACAAATTGTACAGTCTAATTGTTGCTGATCATTCTTAAGTAATTTCTGGAAGATAAATATTTTCTGGCAGTGATGTCTTTGATAACACATGCATCCCATTTCAAAACATTCCTTTTGACATAATAGAAAGTAAACAAGGACAAATCAAGGCAAACATGTTTTCTTATGCTTGTGAAGAATTAATCTCAGGGTAATAGAAAGGTTATATTTGTCCTAGTCTTTAATGATCTCTTTACAGACAGGGCAATATTTTAGTCAATATTAATTTGTTCTTTTTATCACCTTGAATATCACCCTAAATGTACTTTGCATCTGTGACATGCTGTGATTTATTGCAGATAATTTGTTGGCACTTTCTGGAAGAATATTTTCTTGCATTTCTCCTGACAGGCAGATGGTATACAGTTAAGAAAGAAAGAAAGAAAGAGAAAGGAAAGGAGAAAGGAAGAAAGGAAGCATGTATTATATAGTACTCTAGTATTTACTGTTGAAAAAATCTGCATATAAGTGGACCCATACAATTCAAACCCATGTTGTTCATGGATTAACTGTATATATAAAGCTTCTGAACTGTATTTCTTTAAGTGTCTAGGAACTCAGAGAAATAGAGTTCAGATATAATTGAAAGGTTGGACTCAAGGAATTTGCCAGTGTTCAACTATTTTTGAGCTAGAAAAATGGAAATTCATATTCTATTAAAAAAACCTGTTTTAAATAAAAATGCATGCTGCTGTGTTATTGCAGTGTTTATATTGTGGTTTTATACTAGTCAAAATTGCCCACTTCATGTCTATTATCAGACTGTTGTCTCTTGATGGTGTTTTGAATTTTTTTAGTGAACTGTTTCTATCAATTTTTGCTTAAATTAGTAGTCCTTATTTCTGGATTGCCACTAAATTAACTATAAGGAGTTCTGCACAACAAGCTTAAATTAAGAAAGGACAGAATGGAAGGACATGAAACTGAAGAACACACTTCAGGTCAGATCCTGAAAGGCACCATAATGCCTATTCAGTTCTCTGATGAAAAAGAAAAACAAACATGATGTGGATAGCTAATTTGTGAGAATTATTGACCATGAGTTAGCAAAAATAAAATTTTCCTTCTAAAAAAGATATTTAAACATATATTATTATATGTAATTAAAAGATAGCACATAAAATGTATAAGGAAATTGCACTTCTTCTCTTTTCTTACTTAACATTCTTCAAGATGTTTCTATAATATTGCTTTCAGACTCTTTCCATCCTATATACAGAGGCAGTACTACATGGCTGTTTGAGGAGGTTTAAATTCATATAATCTCTATTATTTAGTCATACAAAATATAAATCCTCCATTTCTGATTGAGGTAGACTAGGTATTTGGGACTCATTATGCTCTTGAAGATAACTAGAAAAGGCAAGGAGATATAAATAAATAATAAAAGAGATAAATTAATATATAAGAGGAAAATAAATCATTAAATAAATAAATATATCTACAAAAAGACATTAAAAAACTAACAAAGAAAGATAAAAAATAAAAATTTGAATATATAGAGAATAAAAGGAACTTTTCACAATGATGAGGGTTCAATCTGCCAGACAGTTGTAGCAATTGTGAATGCAATTTCACTTCATAACATGGCCTCAGCAATAACCAAGTGGATATTGAAAGAATTAAAGGAGAAAAGAAAAATCTATAATCATAGAGATAATTTAAAAACACGTTTAAAACCTGTGGTAGGTAGAACATTAGTCACTCAAAGATGTCCTTATCCTAATCTCTGGCAAAAGAACTTTACAGATATGGTTAAGGTTATGGATGCTAATCAGAAGATATGCTGGAGTATCCTGCTGGGTCTAATATAATCACATAAACTCTTCAAAGGAGAGAAATTTCTGTGACTGGAGTGTCAAAGGAAGAGGAAGTAGTGAAAAATATGAAACAGAAAGGAGAGTTGAGATCAAAGAGAATCAAAGAGTGAGAAGAAATTAAGCCACCTTTGCTGGTTTTAATGATGAATGAAGCCCTCTAATAAGAAAGAGCTGAGAACTGAACTTATTCCCAGAGTCTCCAGAAAAGACTCCAGCCCTACCAATACTTTGATTTTAACTTGGTGAAACCTGCCTTGAACTTCTAACTTACCTGTGAAATAACAAATGAATACTAATTTAAGCTACTAAATTTACATTAATTTATTTTGGTAGCAATAGATAATTAATGTAAAACCACTCCCAGTAATTCACAAAACAGATAAGGGAAAAATAGCAGTAAGAAAATATACTTGAGCTATGGTATTAGCACCACTGACCTGGTAAATTCTTATGGAAGGAACACTATACCTAACAACTGCAGAATTAATTCTTTCTAGTCACATGAAGCATTTGCAAGAATTTACCAAATGTTAAGCTATAAAGGAAGTGTCAACATATTCCAAATGACTGAAACTACACAGAGTATGTTTTCTAATCACAATGCAATTGAGCTTACAATCAATAAAAACACAGAATTAAATTAGAAACTTCACACTTATTCTGAAAATGACATATAGAATGCTCATTATTCCTATCTGGTATTATTGCATATTTAGAAACCCAACAGTATTTACATGTAGATTATTGTAATTAATAAATGAGCTTAGCAAATTTGAAGTCAAAGTCAATATTATTTTTTTTAATAAAACTGTAACAAAGAAGCAAATTGTAACAAACAAGAAGCAAATTGTAACAAGTCATTCCCTGATCATAGCACCTTCAATATAGAGGTTTCAATTATATGTTTACTCTAAATTAAATTAAACTTTTAATTGAAAAGAAATACAATTCCACATCTTGGTAAAGACACAGAGTAAACACAACTCTATACATTGTTGGTAGAGGAGTAAATTTGGACAATTACTTTAGAGATGTGTTTGTAGTTTCTACAAAAGATAAAGAAAAAGATATCTTATGACTCAGCAATTCTGCTCTTGTGATATGCATGTTCACCAAGTAACATGTTCAAGAATATTCATTGACAATATTTCCATAATAGTCAAAATCTGAGACAACTCAAATGTCCAACTATGTTAGAGCCGGCTTACCATTTTTAATTTCATTTATCTTGAAAAAATAAAAATTTCTCTGTATTTCAGTTTCCTCATGTGAAAACTAGAAATGAAAATATTAGGACACCTACCTCATGGGGTTTAATGAATATTGTAATAAATCTTAAAGTAGAAAAGAAAGAAAAAGCCCACAGATTTTAGTGTACAACATGTTACTTGTATGTTGTTGTTTAGTCACTAAGTCATGGCTGACACTTTGCAACCTGTGGACTATATATAGCCCAATACTGAAGTGGGTTGCCATTTCCTTCTCCATGGTGTTATTTGTATATTTTGTAAATAATTTTAAAATACAATCTGAAATGAGTTATCTTTATATCAATTATTGAAACCTGATATTATATTTACATGTGTTTATGTGTGTGTTTAATACCAGGCTTAAATAAGTGATAAAAAGATTTACAGTGTGCATATTTATATGTGCTGGTGGTGGTTTAGTCTCTATCCTGTGTCTGACTCTTTGCAACCCCACGGACTGTAGCCTTCCAGGCTCCTCTGTCCATGGGATTTTCCAGGCAAGAATACGAGAATGGGTTGCCATTTCCTTCTCCAGGGGATCTTCTTGATCAGGGATCAAACCTGCATCTCCTTCATTGTGGGGTGGAGTCTTTACTGACTGAGTCACCAGGGACACTCGTGTGTGTGTGTGTGTGTGTGTGTGTGTGTGTGTTTTGAGTTAACTTTGAGAAGGAGCTTTGCTTAAATAAGTGATAAAAAGATTTACAGTGTGCATATTTATATGTGCTGGTGGTGGTTTAGTCTCTATCCTGTGTCTGACTCTTTGCAACCCCACGGACTGTAGCCTTCCAGGCTCCTCTGTCCATGGGATTTTCCAGGCAAGAATACGAGAATGGGTTGCCATTTCCTTCTCCAGGGGATCTTCTTGATCAGGGATCAAACCTGCATCTCCTTCATTGTGGGGTGGAGTCTTTACTGACTGAGTCACCAGGGACACTCGTGTGTGTGTGTGTGTGTGTGTGTGTGTGTGTGTTTTGAGTTAACTTTGAGAAGGAGCTTATACATGATAAAGTGTTTTAAGGAAGGAGTAAAAGTTTTCCAGATTATTGTGATTAATTATATAGGCAGACAAAACAGTGATGACAGAAAAAGAAGCCCATAAAAAAAAAAAAAACAAAAAACTTGGTAAATATGAGCTTGGTAAATATGTAAAAAATTACAGTACATTTTACATAGCCGTAGAGGGAAGTTATGTATTTATGTGAATTATAGTCCCTTTTTTCATAACTCTAGGGAGAAATTATGTTTTAATTTGTATATGACTGTTACACTACTTAACATTTAGCTTAGTTTTCATATCCCAGCAAAGCTAAAGTTATATTAAATAATATTAAATGACTCCCCTTTAACCAAATGTCTTTATTTTCCTCAATAAGGTTTTTCTACATGCACAGAGTTATGAAGTTCAAATGTAAAGGGTCCTAAGAGAATCACAGTCAATTTAATAAATTGTGTTTGGTCAAGCTCCCTAAGCTCTTAAGAACAGGAAACTTTAAAGGATACCTCATAAATCTAAATTTAAAATGCCATTTATAATTTAGGAAGGTAAAGGTTAGCAGTGGAAATAATCTTGTTTTTCAGGAACAATCAAGTTGTTTCATAACTATTGACATTACAATTATATCACAAAGTATGTCCTGGTTAACAGTTTAAATGTCTATAAGCTTTAAGTTTTGAGTAATTTTAGTGTTTATTTTTCTTCTTTGAATTTTAGCTATTACTCATTAGTAAGTAACTTGACACATTAATATTTGTTCTTATCTAAAATTTGTTCACAGGTTTCTGCATAGACCTTCTTGCTAATTTAGTGGCATCATATATCTTGATGTTGACTGGAATTAGGTCAGATTACAATGATAATGATAGATTCATTCTAACAATTGTCATTTATGAGTGCTAAGTTTTTCCATAAAACCTCTTGTTTAAAACTTACTTAGACCTACACACAAACTCAAATTATTTTATTTTTTTTTCATTTTGCACAATAAAATGAGAAAATACTGGGACAGAGAAGCATTTATTAATTTATTAAGATTTCACTGCTAATAAGTGGCAGATCTAAGTGAGAAACAGAGGCAGCTTCATTCCAAAACTGAGTGTTTGACCGCTATATGTTACAAATGCATCAGGCAAAAGAATGATAGTGCTGAGAGACATAAAGAAAGAATAAGGGATAAATACAACCATTAATCTGAATAGTATTATTACTAATTTACTATTTATTTTTATTTTTGGCTGCCTTGGATCTTCACCCCTGTGCACAGGCTTTGTCTAGTTGCCACAAGCTAGGGCTATTCTCTAGGTGTGGTGTTTAGACTTCTCATGGAAGTTGCCGCTCTTGTTTCAGAGCATGGATCCAGGGCGTGCAGGTTCATAGCTGTGACACAGGGGCTAGTTGACCTGCAGCATGTGGAATCTTCCCAGATGAGGATTGAGCTTGTGTCCCCGATACTGTCAGGCAGATTATTAAATCCTGGACTATCAGGGAAGTCCTAGGTAGAGTTCTAAGAGAAAGGGACAAAGCCTTTGGATTCACTGTAACCTAGGTTCTGATATAGTGTGACCACTTCCTCTCTGCACAATCACAGAAAATTGATAAATTTATAATATACTTAGTTTCCTCAGTAGAAAAACATAACATTGATTTCATTTATTCATTCACTTATTGAAGATGAAAGGATACAAAGATGTAGAGTGAAACCAATGGTTCTAGGTATGTTCTGGGTACTCATTGAATAGTAAGAATGGCAATGGCAGTGAACTTTCTAATTATATCCAGCAATCTCTGCTTTTATCCATTCATGCTTCCCACAATTTAATTCTCAAGTAAAATACACTTTAATATTTTCATTATGCAATGTTTTTTAGTTGGAATATTTTATAAAATTTTATTTTTGTTTTTGCAATCTGTTTGGGATAATAATTATGCATCTCATATTCATTTTAACTATATTGCTAGTACTCAAAAAATTTTAAACTAAGGAAAAATAGTGTAGCAGAAAAATTAAAAAATTATGAACAGAACTGAATCCCATGAAACACTGAGATTAACAAATACAATTCTAAACTTCATTCTGTTCACAGGTGGGCACTTTCCTTAAGGTATATTTTTTTAGCTTCACATCACCAAAGATTTTCTCTTTTATTTTCTCCAAACTTTGTGAGATTAATAATCTTGAAAAACCCCTTCAATGCACCATGATGGGCACTGTAAAATATCTTATTTGTGACATAGTAACTATAGAATATAAAATGGATTATAGGATGGCGATGTGGTATCAGATTTGAACTGTCAAAAGAGGAATATATATATATAGCTTTTATAGAACACTTATACATTCATGATGAATTATAAAAAGTAATGTAGTGATGAGCACAACCAACTCCTTCTAGATTAGTAGACGTATCGTGTGAAGAATATTTCATGGTAGCTGGTAGAAATTTTACTTTAAATGCTGTTATATCTCTTTCTAACACAGCAAGATTGTGCCTTTCAACAATACCCATTAGGTTAATGAACTCACTAATTTTTTTGAAGATAGACTCTGAAATGATTTTTTCCCTTAAGGTTTTTGTGTATGGTTAAAAACATTTTAATGTTCAAACCCATCAGCAGGAACTAAAAGCTGAACTTCAGCCAAATTAAATCGTAGAAAAGAGTGAGAACCTCTCTCTCTCTTTTGTTCTTTCTCTCTTTTCTCACTCTTTTTCTACCTTATATTTTGGTTAATAGTTGGCTCAAATGTATGTTAAATATTTATAAGAACTAAATGTAATATAAAATTTTATCTTTAAAATATTTTTATAATAAAGTAAATAATAGATAATAATAAAATTAAATTTAAAAAAGATAAGTAAATGATATGTTTAAGTCTTGGACTTAGTTATAATGAAAGTGATTATGAAAATGGTCTGTTTATGTTCATATTTTCTATCATTTATGTAAACAACATAAGAAATATTTAGACCTAAGTTACATTTTAATAGAAGTAGTGAAGTTCCATATAAACCCACATTCATTTTCCTCTATTCTTAATGTGTTTCATTGGTATGGTACATATTTTAACAACTCATGAACCAGCAGTGAAGCATTACTGTTAACTCAAATCCATCTTTTATCTGCTGCTAAGTCACTTCAGTCGTGTCCTATTCTGTGCGACCTCATAGCAGGCAGCCCACCAGGCTCGGCCATCCCTGGGATTCTCCAGGCAAGAACACTGGAGTGGGTTGCCATTTCCTTCTCCAATGCATGAAAGTGAAAAGTGAAAGTGAAGTCACTCAGTCATGTTCAACCCTCAGTGACCCCGTGGACTGCAGCCCACCAGGCTCCTCCGTCCATGGGAGTTTCTAGGCAAGAGTACAGGAGTGGGGTGCCATTGCCTTCTCCATATTTTATCTAGTTCCCTTCATTTTACCTAATGTGTTTTTTTTCTTGTCCAAAGACCCCATCTATGATACCATATTATTTTCAATCATCATGAATCTTTAGTTTCATCTACACTATGTCTGTTTTTTTACTGTCTTTGTTTTTAATACCTTGACAGTCTTGAAGAGTACTAGCCAGATAATCTCTCTTTCCAATAGATAAATAAACAGATAAATAGAGATGTGCATATACATGCATACACACATAGATGTATATACACATAAATATAAATGGCATCAGTATATTGCTTATATGTATATGTACCATATAGTTATATATATAATATAACACATATAGATATTTATTTTTTTCCTATATCAATGAAGAGCAAGTTGTACATATGAAACCTCTTAAGCATGAAACATTTTATTGTGCATTTCTGAAAAACAAACACACTCTTCTATATAATATAACCATCAAAATCAGGAAATTACATTCACTCAGTATTAATCTATAATCTTCAGACCACAAATTTTGCTTTTTTTTCTCCCAACAAATTCCTTTATAGTCCAAAGATTCAACCTAAGATCAAACATGACATTTACTTGCTATGTCTTTGTAGTCTCAAACTTAGTTCCTTGATATTTCCTTAACTTTAATGACCTTAATAATTTCCAGCAGTGTGACAGTTTATAGAAAATTGTTAAATTTAGAATTATCTGGTATTTTGTCATGATCATAGATTTTGTTCAGGAATACCACAAAAGTGATCAAGTTTCCTCCAGAGCACATAACAAAAGAGACTTAACAATATCAATGTGTCCCATTGCTGGTAATGGTAGGTGGTATCACTTTGGTAAAAAGGTTTTTCTTCTATATTTATTCTTTTTTTGTACTTAATAGTTAACAAGTAATTAAAAGCTTAAAACTTTTAAATATCCTGCTGCTGCTGCTCCTGCTGCTGGTAAGTCGCTTAAGTCATTTCCGACTCTGTGCGACCCCATAGACGGCAGCCCACCTGGCTCCCCCATTCCTGGGATTCTCCAGGCAAGAACATGGAGTGGGTTGCCATTTCCTTCTCCAATGCATGAGTAATACACTTTTGATTGCTAATGAAAATGTTAGCATGCTGAAATGGGGAATTTAGGAATTTATTAAATAATTTGCTTGCTTGCTAAAGAACAAATTTTCTAAAATGCAGGCATGAACTAAATTGATTTTTTTTGTCTTTATGTAAAATATCTCAAAATTATTTTCCTTTGGGCTAAACATAAACTATATTTGATGGAATGCATCATCCAAATTGTATCATTTCAGTTTAGTGTATATCTTGGCTCTGTTATGTGCCAAATTATATTTACTTCCTCTTTCATTGGGTTTCCCTCACTTCTCATTTGGTATAGAATCCACCTGCAATGCAGGAGACCCTGGTTTGATTCCTGGGTCCAGAAGATCCATTGGAGAAGGATAGGCTACCCATCCCAGTATTCTTGGGCTTCCCTTGTGGCTTAGCTGGTAAAGAATCCACCTGCAATGAGAGAGACCTGGGTCGGATCCCTGGGTTGAGAAGATCCCTGGAGAAGGGAAAAGCTACCCACTCCAGTACTCTGGCCTGGAAAATATTGTATAGACCATGGGGTCATAAAGGGACAGGCTTGACTGATTGACTTTTACTTTCCTCTTTCATTTCCCCCTTTTCTCAAAAGTTTCTTAATAGCAAATTATGAAATTTCTGAAACAATATATTTCACAGTGCTTGAGAGTTAACTCTTTGAAGCCAAGTAATCTGTGTTGTAGTCTTTATATACCAGCTATTAGAAATACGATAGGAGATAGAAGCTCTCTTAGCCTATTATTAACTATAAAGTAAATATAGGACAAAATAATAATGTTACAAATTTGTGTTGAGGATTATAAAAGATAATGCTTTTAAAATATGTAGTACAGGTTCTGGCCATCTTTTCTTGCAGGTCAACTCTGCCCTGAATATATGCTTTTTTAGAAATAGTTATAATTCTATAACTATTTTTTAAAATGAAGGAGACCTTAAAAATAAAATGCAAAATAAATTAGTAAACAGTAGTAATTAATGAGACATTCTTGCCTGGGAAATTCCATGGACACAGGAGCCTGATGGGCTACAGTCCAGGGAATCTTAAAAGAGTCAAACATGACTGAGTAACAACACGTTGAGAATTTTTTCTCACAATGATGAAATATCTGAATCTATCCAATTTTAGTTTTTGTTTTCCTGATTAAATTTTTAGCTCTGTGCTATTCTTTCACATATCATTGTGACTATATCATCTCTTTCAATTTAATACCTGCATTTTTGAACATCTGTTTTTCTCAGAATCATTTTGGTAGATCTAAAGGCACAGATGGTCTCCATGATGAAGCATAACAAGAGAGATTCCATATATAGTTAAGAATATTTTCTGCACATTTTATATGTTTTCTTTACAGTTTCTTATATATGTTTTTTTAACCAGGGAAGGTTTATTTTGATACATAAATAATTTCAAACACAGAAATATAAAAATTATACAAGCTTTTTCTCTAAACCATTTGTGGTGTAACTGAAAAGAATCCTTCTTATCCCCAAACATCAATACTTTAATGTCTATTTCTGAAAGATAAGAATATTCTCCACATAACAATATAGCCATCAAAAATCAGAAAATGAACACTGATACATTACTACTTCTAATCCATAGTCACCATTCCAGTTCAATTATCCCAATAATGTCTTAATTATAAACATTTATTAAATTTGTATTCTATGAAGACACTGTCCTTGCCCCCAAGGAGTTGAGTATATTAGTAGTTTACAATATTTTTATTATTATTATTGTTATTACTACAGTGCGCTCACCATCTAAAGTTTAGTTTCCATCCATCACCACACCATTGACCTCTTTTACCAATTTTTCTCTCTCTAGCCCCTTTTTCCTTTAGTTATCATGACTTCATTATAACTATGTGTTTGTCTTTGTTTGGTTTGGTCATTTATTTTTAATTTTTTAAAAATTTCCCATATAATGTGTTTTTTTTAATACAGGTAAAAAAATCTTTTTTTTTTTTTTTTTTTTTTTTTTTAAATA
>SJXQ01011218.1:310727-327053 GCA_006408695.1 Aepyceros melampus | reverse complement strand
TAATGGGTTTTTTTTTTTTTTTTTTTTAAAATTTTCCTTTATTTTGTTTTTTTTTTAATACAGGTAAAAAAATTTTTTTTTTTTTTTTTTTTTTTTTTTAGAAATATGGTCTATGGTGGGATTTCCCTGGCGGTCCAGTGATTAAGAGTCCATGGTCCCGATGCAGGGCACTTGGGTTCAATCCTTGGACAGGGAATTAGATACCACATGTGGTAACTAAGTGTTAGCATGCCACAACAAAGCCTGAAGATCCTAATTGCCACAACTAAGACCCAAGCATAGGCAAATAAGTTAATTATTTTAAAAAAGAAAGAAAAATAATATGATCCATGATGTTGAAAACTTGATGTATTTACTCAAGGAATAAAAACCACTACTTATACAGCCACTTCCTCTCACAGAGTTTCTTTGGATAGAGAGTACTAACATTTAATCTACATCACACAAAAGCTTCTGAAAAATGAAATAAGACTAAGCCCTGATTCCTTTTTCTTGTCTATTTTTCTTCTCCAAGGAATTAAGTATATTTTGGGAAACAAGAGATAGGTAAGAGAGAGAAAAAAAAATGATACTAAGGGAAAGAAAAGAAGCACAAAAAAATACATTTTCCAATTTAAGCATATAAATGGAAATCAATCTTCCACCTGTTGTAAAATATTCAAGTATGCTACTATTCAACAACTTTTAATACACTCTTTCATATACATATGTATATATGTGTATATATATAGTCTCTCTATATATATCTGTCAATACATATGCACGCATATATATTTGTTTATGCTTAATTCAGTTTCAGTGTGATTGCTCTTCAGTTTTTAACAAAAATTACTAGGCTACTTATTACTTTCTATAATGATGATCCTTTCTCTTGTTTCAAAAATACTTTTCTACATGAATTAGCTTTTAATATTGAGAGCAAATTATTTTCAATATTAATTATATAGCTTTCATGATAAAGAATGGAGTAAAGATTTTATGCACAGGTGCAAAGCTATATTATATTAAAGAGAACTTGAACACATGGAATTCCTTTCTTATATTTTTCGTTTTGATTTCAATAAATCACAGCAAGATAACATCTGCTGAATGTGAATTCAAGAATGTGTACCATTTGATAACATTTCTAAAAGTTTTAAGACAAACCTCAAATAAACATTTAATTTGAAAGAATGTTTTAGCAAAACAAATGTCATATCAATGAGTTAATATAAAACCAATGTAATGGTCATAGAAACAGTGTTTTGGCACATAGTCAAGGCTATGGTTTTTCCAATGGTCATGTATGGATGTGAGAGATGGACTGTGAAGAAGGCTGAGCGCCGAAGAATTGATGCTTTTGAACTGTGGTGTTGGAGAAGACTCTTGAGAGTCCCTTGGACTGCAAGGAGATCCAACCAGTTGATTCTAAAGGAGATCAACCCTGGAATTTCTTTGGAAGGAATGATGCTAAAGCTGAAACTCCAGTACTTTGGCCACCTCATGCAAAGAGTTGACTCACTGGAAAAGACTCTGATGCTGGCAGGGATTGGGGGCTGGAGGAGAAGGGGACGACCGAGGATGAGATGGCTGGATGGCATCACGGACTCAATGGACGTGAGTCTGAGTGAACTCCGGGAGTTGGTGATGGACAGGGAGGCCTGGCGTGCTGTGATTCCTGGGGTCGCAAAGAGTCGGACACGACTGAGTGACTGAACTGAACTGAAGCTTCAATAAATAATCACAGATTCAGAAATAATGTAATGTTATCATAGTGAGAAAAGCTGAAGTTCTCACTAATGTCCACCTCCTTACAAATGTATAACTCCATTTCATTTGTGGAGACCGCAACAGTTTTTAAACATATCACTATTTATGAGGCATATATGTAAGGTAGGGATAATTTGCAAGAAAGATTTATAAAATTATCAGAGGAGGTTAAAGACTGAATTATTGCCAAAGCATGAATGACTTGCAGGTTGGAAAAATTATTTTTATGGCAAATGATCTTTGGACTATACAGTGCAATCAGAAAACCCTGAAAATAAGTAAAGAGGGAAGAAGACAGTAATTAATCATTTTAAACTGGGTCTGTTTTCTAGAACTACAATATTAGAACTTTACGATATTTTACATAGATGACTATGGAAGCACTGTAGACAATCTTCAAAGGGTCATGTGTGTGTATGCTCAGTTGCTCAGTCATGTCCAACTCTTTGTGACCCCATGAACTGTAGCCCACCAGGCTTCTCTATCCATGGTGTTTTTCAGGCAAGAATACTGGAGTGGGTTGCTATTTCCTCCTCCAGAGAATCTTCCTGACCCAAGGACTGAACCCAAGTCTTGTGTCTCCTCCACTGGCAGGCAGATTATTTGCCACTGCACCAGCTGGGAAAACCCTCAAAGGATCATGGAGTATAATCAAAATACCAAAAGATCGCATGGCCCCTGTTGCAGTTAAATCAGCAATTGTTCCATGCTGCTGCTGCTGCTACATCGCTTCAGTCGTGTCCGACTCTGTGCAACCCCATAAACAGCAGCCTACCAGGCTCCCCCATCCCTGGGATTCTCCAGGCAAGAACACTGGAGTGGGTTGCCATTTCCTTCTCCAATGCATGAAAATGAAAAGTGAATAGAGTTCCACATAGTAGCCATACAGACCTTGTGAGCTAGAACATGTGAGACTAATTTTTATGTCTGCAAAATCAAAGACTCAGCTTTACTTTTTCACTACTGAGAAACTGCATCAGGGACATGTTAGTTAAACAGAACTGAGGGATACATGATAGATAGGTAAATAGACTGAGCAAGGAGATTTAATATAAGGAATTGGCTCACAAGATTATGGAGGCTAAGACGTTCTAGGATTTGAGTTGTCAAGGTAGAAACCCGCCTGATGTAATTCTAGTCAAAGACCAAAGTCTGAGAACCAAGAAAATTGATTGTGTAAATTCCAATTTCAATCCAAGTCTGGAGGAAAGAGAAGACAGATGTCTTAACTTGAAGACAGGCACAGAGAGTGAATTCTTCCTCACTGAGCTTTTTGTCCTATTCAGGCTTCAGTAGATTAGATGAGGCCTGCCCATATTTAGGGAGCTCCCTGGTGCCTCAGCTGGTAAAGAATCTGCCTGCAATACGGGAGACCTGGGTTCAATCCTTGGGTTGGGAAGATCCCCTGGAGAAGTGAAAGGATACCAACTCCAATATTCTAACCTAGAGAATTCCATGAACTGAATAGTCCATGAGGTTGCAAATTGTTAAGACAGGACTGAGTGACTTTCACTTTCATCCACGTTTAGGGGATGAACAATCTGTTTTATTAGGTCTACCAATTCAATTGTTAATCTCATTCAGAAACACCCCCACAGACCCAACTAGAATAAAGTTTAATCAAATATCTGGGTACTTCATGGCTCAGTCAAGTTGACAAATGACTGCAACCTCCCTGTGACTGCTAATTTTATTCTACAAAAATATAAGAGAAAGTCATGGAATTGATATCTTATTGTTAATTAAATATGGAGGTGGAGGCTCCAGTTTCAATAATAGTGATAATTTGTACAGGATGTCACTTTCTGTTGGGCATTTGTTCTTAAGAGAAATTTGGTGTGAAGTCTAGTCCACAACAAACTGTGGGAAATTCTTAAAGAGATGGGAATACCAGACAACATGACCTGTCTCCTGAGAAATCTGTATGCAGGTCAGGAAGCAACAGTCAGAACTCGACATGGAACAACAGACTGGTTCCAAATCAGGAAAAGAGTACCTCAAGGCTGTATATTGTCACCCTGCTTATTTAACTTATATGCACAGTACATCATGAGAAATGCTGGACTGGATGAAGCACAAGCTGGGATCAGGATTGCTAGGAGAAATACCAATAATCTGGATAGGCAGATGACACCACCCTTATGGCAGAAAGCAAAGAAGAACTAAAGAGCCTTTTGATGAAAGTGAAAGAGGAGAGCAAAAATGTTGGTTTAAAACTCAACACACAGAAAGCTAAGATCATAGCATCTGGTCCCATCACTTTATGGCAAATAGATGGGGAAACAATGGAAACAGTGACAGACTATATTTTGGGCTCCAAAATCACTGCAGATGGTGACTTCAGTCATGAAATTAAAAGGTATTTCCTTCTTGGAAGAAAAGCTATGACTAACCTAGACAGCATATTAAAAGGCAAAGACATTACTTTGCCAACAAAGGTCTGACTAGTCAAAGCTATGGTTTTTCCAGTAGTCATGTATGGATTTGCGAGTTGGACTATAAAGAAAGCTGAGCACCAAAGAATTGATGCCTTTGAACTATGATGTTGGGGTGTTCAGAGTCCCTTAGACTGCAAGGAGATACAAGCAGTCTATCCTAAAGGAAATCAGTGCTGAATATTCATTGGAAGGACTGATATTGAAGCTGAAACACCAACACTTTGGACACCAGATGTGAAGAACTGACTCATTTGAAAAGACCCTAATGCTGGCAAAGATTGAAGGCAGGAGAAGAGGATGACAGAGGATGAGATGGTTGGATGGTATCACCGACTCAATAGACATGAGTTTGAATAAACTCCAGGAGTTGGTGATGGACAGGGAGGTCTGGCGTGCTGCAGTCCATGGGTTTGCAAAGAGTCAGACACTACTGAGTGACTGAACTGAACTGAATTGGATGTCTAGTACACAGTAAATCAGATTACAATATTTGTAACTGAAAAAATAAATGTGCGTTAGTCCAATGTAGACTAATGCATAATCTTACTCCACTGAAAATGTTTCTGTTTTGATGATGTCTTTGAGTAGAAGTATAGCACCTACTACCATTGTTAGTGTTCTGTCATTAAATCATTATTATATGTAAATCATTGTCTAGAGAATTCTAGTTCAGCTAATCTAATATACATGACCCCTCTGATATTTCATCCTTTTTTTAGAGAGCAGGGGGAAAACTAAACACTTGGATTCCTGACGAAGTGTATAAGAAAGTAATGTCTCATCAATTGCATTTTAAATCATTCCTTTGGGATGACTTTTTTGAGAATGTTTCCAACTTGATAATATCATCATTTATATGAATTATTTCCCAGTTCAAGTGGTATTATTTTAGTGTGCTTATTATAAAAATGCTATATTATTCTGTATCCATATACATTGTCTCTTTAATCATTAAAGCCATTAAAATCTATCATAAGGTATTGTTTTAAAATATGTATAGAATTTTTAGATATTCAATATTCAGCAATTGTTTATTTTAGCATTTTATTCCTACCAAATTGTCTATTTTAATGTAAATATATTACATGAGACTTCAAGAAATATGCAGTAGGTAGTAATGTCAGGGGTCTTCCCTGGTGGCTCAGTGGTAAAGAATCCACCTGCCAATTCAGCAGACACAGGTTCAGTCCCTGAGTTGGGAAGATCCCCTGGTGAAGGAAATGGCAACCCACTGCAGTATTCTCACCTGGAGAATTCCATGGACAGAGGAGCTTGGCAGTTTACAGTCTATGGGGGTCGCAATAGAGTCAGATACAACTTAGCGACTATAACAACAAAAATATCAGGATATTATTGTTACCTATCAGTACAAGGACATTGGCGCCAGTGGCATTATTCTATCACTAACGGTGTACATTTAGCACAATATTATGATTTGTGAAGTGCTTTCCAAGATTCATCCTTCTCAATATGTACTTCAAAATGAGCAAGATATTTCTTCACTAGGTATAAATTTGGCCTATAGTGATATCAACAACTTATGATGTCGTAAGATGTCCCTTCTTTATGTCCTCACTTTGAACAAATGAAAACTAGCAGCCAATTATGAACAAAAATACCTCTATATTAGTTGTGGGATCCAACATCGTATACAAAGAGACCTGGAAGTAGACGCCTGTGCATTAGGTCATAGGTATCCAGACCTTGGTGTGGAATTCAAGTTAGCTGAACCCATTGGATCTGCTGAGCAAGGAACTGACCTTAACTTCTCAGGGCCATAGCCTGGGGGAAAACCTGGGTAATACTGATTTAAGCAGATACCCATGGATGAGAGAGATTTTGTGAAAGTCCAGTCCTCCCAAGGAGACATTCCAGACCTCTCTTGGAGCAAAAAATAATATGTTTGATTGAATTAAAAGAGGAGAAGTGCCTTTTCCAGAAGGCACCGGAAAGTGCCTTCCCAGTGTTACCCCTCCCTCTAAGGTAACACAATGTGAGGCTAAACTAGCCTGGCGAACCTCTCCTTGAACAAGAAAGGGAGAGCAATTGGTGACTGCCTGACAACCCTAGCTGGGTCAGACACAGTGGCAGCCCAATTATTGAGGCAGGACCTCCCTGCCTCTGGGGAGGGAGGAGATTGGAAAGCACACAGGTAGGAATATCAAAAGATTAAAAGAATGAGGTTCCTCCTAACTTTGCTCAGAACGTCAGTAAGAAGTCAGCCCACAAGCTACCTGGATAACCTCAAACAAGGATCTCTTCATTTGGCCTGTGGTCATCCCCAACACTCCAAATGCTAAACCTGTAAAATTCCCTACTCTATGGACATTCTCCAGCATCTGCAAGTGAAATGCTGAGAATGAACTTGGATAAATAGTGAATGTGCTCAGAAAATCAAACCAGGGACTATGGGCAAAGGAGAAACTACAAATTTAACTACAGTGCCACCTTTTGGAAAACAAAAGAAAAGTTTCCAGCAGCCAACCCAGTGTGTTCTTATAACCAGGGGGAAAAAAACAAAACAAAACAAAGACAGCCTTAAGAATTCAGCCACACCAGGGGCTTCCGTCATAGCTCAGTCAGTAAAGAATCTGCCTGCAATGCAGGAGGCCCGGGTTTGATTCCTGGTTTGCAAAGATTCCCTGGAAAAGGAAATGGCAACCCACTCCAGTATTCTTGCCTGGAGAACCTCCTGGACAGAAGAGCCTGGCAGGCTACCGTCCATGAGGTCCCAACAGTTGGACATGACTTAGTGACTAAACTACCAGAGAGTAACAAGTGTGGAGCAAGTATATTCATACAAGCGACATGGGTTCAATCCCTAGGTTAGGAAGATCCCCTGGAGTAGGGCATCGCAACCCACTCCAGTATTCTCACTTGGGAAATCCTATGGACAGTGGAGCCTGGGTGGCTACAGTCCATAGGGTTACAAAGAATAGAGACATGACTAAAGCGATTTAGCACACATGCACGCCCTGCTACATTAAATGCAAAAGCAGCCAATGAAAAACTCCAAGGAACATGAAGACTCAAAGAACATGTCATCACTGAAAGGACAACTATCCAACAATAACCAAACACCAAAGCATGTAATTTGGTAATTTACCTGATAAAGAATTCAAAATAACAGTTTTGAAAAAACTAAATAAACTACAAGAAAACACAGAAACCACAATTCAGTGAAATCAGAAAAATGAATAAAATGAGACATTTAATAGAGAAATCGTAAGAACCAAACAAATTCTTGCGCTGAATAATTCAGTGAATAAAATGGAAAGTGCAATACAAAGCATCTACTCTAGAATAGACCAAACATATTAAATAAAGTGTTTTTAAATAGAAGCACACATAAAACAAGGTTATGTATTGATTTGTTGATGAAAAATATTGTAACCAGAGGCTTGCAAAACTTAATCCTGTATTCCCCTCAGCAATGTAATAACCCTGTATTCCCCTTAGGAGCAATGGTTCAGTATTTGTTAATTCAGTGTTCATGGTGACTTTATAGTATAGAACTACCATGGGTGATAAAAATCAACTATATTTGTATAAAATGTGGATACAATGCTTCAGTGAGGAATATTGCAAGAAAGACTACTAAGGGAATTTTCCCTTTTGATGCATTGTTCCTGAATTTTAGGTTGGCTCAAGCAGCAATGGCTCACAAAATAATTGAACAGTTAGCTACTCACATTTTACATTCAAGTTTCTATTACACAATTTCATGAAATATTGGATTTTCTTGCTTTATTTTCTTTAATCATTACATGTGCATTTGTGCATTTTCTATATTTTCCTAATAGCTGTATACAATCATTTGTGGAAAAAGACACAAACTAAATAAACAAGTAACACCCTCAGGCAGCTGCCCAAGGTGATATTCAGCCCACACATAGAATGCCCTTCAGAAAACCAAATTTATATTTCTGAGACTTGTTGAAATGTTAAAGGACATGGAAATGACCATCTGTATAGCATATGTGCCCTGAAAATTCTGTTTAATGATGTATAGGGAAACACATTTTAACAAACAACCTATCATGTGAAGATTTTCACTTCCCACATAATATTTAGAAATATGTGTGTATTTATATAATGTGCTTCCCTGGTGGCTCAGAGGTTAAAGCATCTGCCTGCAATGTGGCAGACCTGGGTTCGATCCCTGGGTTGGGAAGATCCCCTGGAGAAGGGAATGGCAACCCACTCCAGTATTCTTGCCTGGAGAATCCCATGGACAGAGGAACTTGGTGGGCTACAGTCCACGGGGTCGCAAAGAGTCGGACACGACTGAGCGACTTCAATTTCAATTCAATATGTGTGTGTACATAGATATGTACATATTTTTGTTGGATATATATATTAATGTATTCTATAATATACTTACTCATTTTCTATATACATATATATATATTTAAAAGCACATTGCATGTTCTAACTCTCTTTTGCTTGTTTGCACTTGTATAGGCCGTTTCATTGGAGCCCTTTGACTTTTGCCAGACCTTCCATATTAAAACAAAATGTTTATCCTCTTTTTTTTCCTAGCTGTTTCTCCTATATTAGCTTAAAACTTTCCAAACCCTAGCTTATATCTGAACAGGTCCATATCTAGGTGGTAGATCATGAATAAATGTGTGTAGTTCAATTACTGATACATTTTAGCCTTACATTTTACATGTGGATGTCTCTGTATGGATGTGCACTTATTCCAGTAGTGAAAATGAGCAACCTATGCTAATATATTTGGTCTAAATGAGCAACTATGGAAGGAAGTAAAACTCACTAGTCTATGCAGATGTTAAACTAATAATTTGACATACTTCTTGCCGTTTGCTGTCAACAACTAAATATCACATTTTCAAAGTTGGGTCAGAAGTCTCGTGAAGTCGCTCCGTCATGTCCGACTCTTCGTGACCCCACGGACTGTAGCCCACCAGGCTCCTCCATCCATGGACTTTTCTAGGCAAGAGTACTGGAGTAGGTTCCATTTCCTTCTCCAGGGGATCTTCCCAAGTCAGGGATGGAACCTGGGTCTCCCGCATTGCGGGCAGACTCTTTACCGTCTGAGCCACAAGGGAATCGCAGTCTATTTTCAAAAATTTCAGACACCTACTGTTCAAGTTTTCTGGCTTTTTCCTTTTATGTGTGTTTTTTGGGGGGGCAGGGGTTAATTTTTTAATTCAACTCTGTGGCACAGTTATCTACTTTGGCAACAAAGATTTTTAAATATTCTGTTTTATTAAATATCAAGAAGCAAAGTTTTGCCATTCAATTTTAAATTGTCATAATTAAATATATCAAGAGAGTGAATTTTTGTAAGAGAAATCAAGGCACAACTACATTAAAGTGAGTGAATTTTTATAAGAGAGTAACATATTTGGGGACAGGGACTATATTAAAAATATTAAAATGTTGGCTTAGAAGCCTTTTAGTTAACTATTTCCAGTGGTGTGTCCATGTTCACATATGTGCTATTTAAACCATCTCCTCTCACTTTATCCTCAGTTCTCTTTGAGCTGCGGAAAGTCAAAGTTTACCTTTAAAAGCTACTTGCCAGGAGGGCTGACTTTATAAATACACTACTTTGTACTTACAGTTCCCCAAACCATGGGCTCCCCAAAGCATAGTTTTAAAATCACTTTTAATTGCAATTGTATCTTTTTTCTAAATCAGAGATTGCAAACTGCTGTGGTTGCTGTGCCAGTGGATATACTGGGGGTGTGGGGGGCATTAAATTCATAATATAATTCTTTAAAAGCTATTGTCAACTTTAGAACCAAGAGATTTCTTATAAAATCGGAATATTAAAAGATGTAGTATTGGGTTGGCCAAAAAGTTCATTAGGGTTTTTCTACAACATCTTTTCCACAACATCCATGACATCACTGGAAAAATCTGAATGAACTTTTTGACCAACCCAATAGCATTGGCTCCATATTCCATTATGAGAGTTTCCTGAGGCCAAGTAGCAGATACCCTTTTAGAGAAGGATGTGTTCTTTAGTTGCACATTCCCATGAGATGTGCTTCACTCCTTTACATGCCTGATGAATCCCTATAGATATCCACGTTTGTAATCCCTGAAAATGGAAGTAAATGAGATGACTCTTCTTTTCTCACCCTCTATGAAGCTATTTCTCCATGAAAGAATCCTATTTAAAAGCTAACAAAACAGATCTCAGAACAAAATGTAAAAGTCTATTTTCTTTAGAGGCACAGGTCTTGTGTTTATTGACTAAGTTCATTTATTCACTGTGACAGTGCAATAATTAAGAAAGTAAAGTGTAAAATGTAAGAGTAATGAAAAAGGTGCCATGTACTGACACGGAGTAGGGAAATGCTATGTCAGGAATGGTTTAGAAGAAGATGGCACCTAATTAAGTTGAAAAATAACTAATGAGAAGGATTCCATCTAAAACTTGAGAACTGGAGACTCTGGATGTGGGAATACATTGTGAAAAGACTTAAAAGTAAGAGAAAACAACGGTGATTCTCTGTTGGAGATTAATAAGAGATAAAGCTAGATATTCAGGCCAACTGTGAAATCATGGTCTTATATGACACATTATGTTTTTTTTTTTTTTTTTTTTTTTTTTTTTTTTTTTTTTTTTTTTTTTTTTTTTTTTTTTGACACATTATGTTTTATTATTGGTTTAATTCAAAATGAAAAGTTATTACTATCTCTCCAATTCTATCAGACAATGGCTTTCTACTCAACCAGTACTACAATCACTAAAGAAAATCCCAGCTTTCTCTCTCCTTTGATAGAAAAGAAATCCATAGTCTCCAACTTTCTTCCTCAAAGTTGCAACCTGCATGTAATTACCAACCTGGATTTCATTGATCTCTCTGATTTTCTTTAAAATTTTAAAATAAAGTGATTGTTGATAATTCCTCCATGCAATATAAATCCTAGCTTATAGATAATCTGATGCATCTGAGTTTTTTTAAGTAGGAACAACAGATGCATTTTCTCCACAAGTTTAAGACGCTAATGTTTATAAACTGGTCCAGATGTGCTTCACACTGATCAGGGGATTCTGTTTCTTTATGCAAAACAAGGACTCTGATGTTGGAAATTTCCAGGCTTTGTAGGAACTCCTGTGTAAGGTTTCCAAGTGTTCTTTTCAAACACTTCGAGTCTGTGTTTGTGGGCTGCTGCCTACTTTTTTCCTTTGTGTGATTAATAATTGTGTTTTTTGTGCTGGAACATTTCTGGTATGCTGTTGATCAAATGAGAATTGACAGTTTGTCTTTTGTATTCTTTGCAGCTCACTCCTGTTGGCACCACAATCTTCACGGGATTTTCAGGAGACAATGGAGCTACAGACATAGATGATGGCCCAAATGGACAGATAGAATATGTCATTCAATACAATCCAGAGGATCCAGTATGTAAATATCTACTTGCAATGTAACCTCACTATAAAGAGTGAAATTAATATTTATTTAAGCTGATATTTATCATATTCTTCTATTGCTAAGTTCCTAGAACCATGTTAGTAATTGTACTATTATTAATAATTATCCCAAATTACATTTTATGATATATTTTTGCTATATTTATAGGCTAGTTTTGGATGGGTTTTGTTGGTAAAAGTTTTAAAATGTCTTCATAAGTATAATAAGTCATTTTTATTAAATCTCTGTTATGTTAGTTGACTCTAAGCATTAGGAGTCACTTCATGTGTTATTACCAATGTAATACATATGTTTTATGGAACTTGCAAATTACTACCACCACTACCCCTTCTCCACCAGTGAAACCTGAGATAGAAAAGAGGACAAAGGCTCTAACGATCGCTTCTTTTGTGTGTGTGTGTGTGTGTGTGTGTGTGTGTGTGTGTGTTTTGCTTTAGACAATGGGGCTTCTATTTTGTGTTCTAGGCTAAGTTCTTTCTAAGATATAGGATATATAATACAAAAAAAAGAATTGTTTTCTGGAAACTAGACCTGAAATTCCTGCCTGCTATCTGTCTCTTCCTCTTTTCCCCAAGGCAGCTTCACGGAACACAAAGGGCTCCTCAAAGCAGTTTTACAATCACTTAAGTATGTTTAATGAATGTTTCTGCTAATAGGAATATAAAAAGTGGTGACATTAACATGTCTTTGTTTTTAAATTATATATCTCTTATAAAAGCTCTAAACAAAAAAACTGTTGAGCTTACAGATACTAAGAACTCTTAGTAAGAGCTGCCTCACAATTATGAATGCAGTTTCTCATTTTATTGTCACAAATCAGTTAGTAACAGTATTTCTACTGTATAGGAGAGAACACAGTTCCACAGGTGATGTGCTTGCCTGGTTGTTATGCTGTCGTTCAGTCCTCAAGTCACGTCCATCTCTCTGTAACCTCATGGGTGGCAGCGCCCCAGGCCCCCTTGTCCCTCACTGTCTCCTGGAATCTGCCCAGGTTCCTATCCGCTGAAGCAGCGATGCCATCTAACACACAGCTATTTCTAAGCTGGAGAGGCAGGACTTGCTTTCTGAGTAGTGTGTGCTCCACTCTTCCTCTGTTGTGCCTAATAAAATAGTTGCAGCACTTGTGTTAAAATTTTCAAAAAAAAAAAAAAAAAGAATGGAGAGCAAAAGCAAAACACCAAAAGCCCGTGAGTATAACAGGGAAAAGGGAAGATTTGGGGGGATTTTGTTTTTGTTTTTCCCCTAAAAACTATGCCTGCACATGTTTATAGGCAGACACAATGAAGCCAAGAGGTGGAGAGATAATGAGAATGTGACAGAAAAGGACAGTAATGATATAAGGTGTTACACAGAAATAGAGTGGAAAAGATAAAAGAGAAGAGAAGAGGGCAAGAGAAACATTCTTTAAAGATAGAAACATGGAGCTGACTATACAGAATATTTCTAAACCATTTATTTTCTTACTATTTAGATTTGTAGAATAATCAATTGTATGCATGTATTATAATTTTAGCTTATATTTTATGAGGGTCATTTTCTAATCTTTACTCCTCAGTTTGTAAAAATGAAACTCCCACAAAGTAGAGGATGGTCAGGTCATGTATTTTAAGGAAATATTTATTATGTTGCATAAAAGAAAGAAACTTATCCAGGTTTGATATAGTATGAGAAAAAAAATGTATTACTTGGAAGATATCTCTTAGAACTTTTGTAAGGCTGAAATACCTTGTTAGCTATGCAATAATTCCTTCTGAATGCTTCCTCTTTTCAAGGATTTGTGGGCTCAGCATGAAATATAATATCATATACTTTTACTACCTACAGATAGAATAAGTCAGTCACATTCAGTTTCTAAACTGCAAAAAAAAGAAAAAAATGTACTTTAGCAAGCTAGCACTACTATGGAATAAAGAAAGAAATTCTTTGGTCATGGCTATTTGGTGAGGCAAAAGATTAAGATGTCATGACAGCACTTAACTGACTGTGTGTGTTGAAAGAGTAAGCATTAACCAAACCACATTCTTATAGAGTGAATCCAACTTTAATCATCATAGAGACTTAATGATCAGCACCAGTTTCTTCTCGTGTAAAATCTCTTGGGCACTATCTTATGATATTCATATTACTAAATTATTAAATCTCTAGAAATGCTGCTTATAATTAATAGCATAATTATATTATCCAGCTGATTTCTTAGTGTCAAACCAAACTTGTATGTATTACAAACGTGTGCATGCTAAGCCCCTTCGGTCATGTCAGACTCTGCAAGTCAATGGGCTGTGGCCCACCAGGCTCCTCTGTCCAAGGGATTCTCCAGGCAAGAATGAGAGTGGGTTGCCATGCTCTTCTCCAGGGGATCTTACCAATCCAGGGATCGAACCCACATCTCTTATGTCTCCTGCATTGGAGGCAGACTCTTTAACACTAGTTCCACCTGGGAAAATATGTAACTTCAAAACGTGGACCCTTCTGGCTTTTGCAAACACAATATAATTTTTTTAATAAATTGTATATAATTAAAATTAGTTTATTTAAAATTGAAGATGTTAGTTGCTCAGTGTATCCGACTCTTTGTGACCCCGTGGACTAAACCCATCAGGCTCTTCTGTCCATGGGAGTCTCTAGGCAAGAATATTGGAGTGGGTTGCCATTCCCTTCTCCAGGGGATCTTCCAATGCAGGGATCAAACCTCGCTCTCCTACATTGCAGGCCTATTCTTTACCGTCTGAGCCACCAGGGAAGCCCATTTCACTTTCAAATTTAGTTTTCTCTTCTCTCTTAAGAAAAAAAACAGTATGACAACCCTGGTTGTGATTTCCAATAAGCCAACAATCAGCTAGAGTTGAATTGTTTTCCCATAAACAAACTTCTATCATACAGACAATATATGTATATCCACTTTACCTCCGTCTTGTCACTCATTTACATTATCCAAGTCATCCTTGTAGAAATTTACATATGTAACTTCTGCTCTACTGTAATGCAAAGTTGTTTTTTTTTTTCATTTTTATTGGTCTATAGTTGCTTTATACTGCTATGTCAGTTGATGCTGTATAGCAAAATGACCCAGCCAGATGTACACATACATCCCCTCTCTTTCGGATGTCCTTCCCAGTTAGGTCACCACAGAGCATCAAGTGGAGTTCAGTTTGCTGTACAGTAGGTTCCTCATTAGTTATGCATTTTATACATCGTAGTGTATTTATGTCAATCCCAATCTCTTAATTCATTCCCCTCCCCTTGGTATCCATATGATTATTCTCTCCATCTATATGTCTATTTCTGTTTTGTAAATAGGATCATCTATACCATTTTCTGAGCTTCCCTGGTAGCTCAGCTGGGTGGGGAAGATTCTCTGGAGAAGGGATATGCTACCCACTCCAATATTCTTGGGCTTCTATGGTAAACAATGGCAAGATAGTAACAAGGCAGATGGTAAACAATCTGCCTACAACATGGGAGACCTGGGTTCTTTCTCTGGCCTTGATCCCTAGGTTGGGAAGATCCCTGGAGGAAGGCACGGCAAATCACTCCATTATTCTTGCCTGAAGAATCTCCATGGACATAGGAGCCTGGCAAGCTACAATCCATGGGGTTGCAGAGTCAGACATGACTAAGCACAGAACATACCATTTTTATAGATTCTAAGTATATGCGTTAGTACACAATATTTGTTTTTCTATTTATGACTTGAATTGCTCAGTCATGTCCGACTCTTTGCAACCCCATGGACTGTAGCCTATCAGGCTCCTCCATCCTGATGGGATGCCATGGTATTTTCCAGGCAAGAGTGCTGGAGTGGATTGCCATTTCCTTCTTCAGGGGATCTTCCCGATCCAGGTATCAAACCCGGGTCTCCCGCATTGCAGGCAGACGCTTTACCATCTGAGCCACCAGGGAAGCCCCTTTATGACTTACCTCACTGTATATAACAGTCTGTAGATCGATCCATGTCTGTGCAAATGACACAGTTTGGTTCCTTTTAATAGCTGATTAATATTCCACTGTATATAGGTACCATATCTTCTTTATCCTTCCCTCTGTTGATGGACATTTAGGTTGGTTCCATGTCCTGGCTGTTGTACATTGTGCTTCAATGAACATTGGGGTGCATGTATCTTTTCAAAGTATGGTTTTCTCCATATATATGCCCAGGAGTGGGATTGGTGGGTCATATTTATTGTAGTTTTTTAAGGAAGATCCATACTGTTCTCCGTAGTGCCTGCACCAATTTACATTCCCACCAACAGTGTAGGAGGGTTCCTTTTTTTCCCATACTTTCTCCAGCACTTACTGTTTGTAGATTTTTTGATGGTGACTATTCTGAGTGATGTGAAGTGATACCTTATTGAACTAATTGTATTTTTAAAAGTGAAAAGAAAAATTCAGAAAACTAAAAAAAAGAGAAGAATTTATCTTCAGATGTTCTATGGAATTTTTAATTTTAGAGAGCTTGTCTTACTCAGAAAAATGCAATTATGTTAGGTATCATTCTGATAGTTTACTGATAAACCTTATTATTAACAGATTGATGAGACTGTTCATACAATAGATTATCATATCAGTTCTCTTATCTTTTTTTTCTTTTTCTTTGTTTTAATTAATTTTTATTTTTTTAGTTCATTTTGCTTTACAATACTGTATTCATTTTGCTACACATGACATGGATCAGCCACGAGTGTACATGATCTCCCAATCCTGACCCCCACCTCCCCCCTCCC